>CAKOFA010000001.1:0-295476 GCA_933210815.1 Meta bourneti | reverse complement strand
TCGAATGTTAACTATTGTACGGAGAAATGAAACGAACGAAATACTCAATTTAAGAAATATATCAAGCAGCTGAAGTCACATGCCACCTGCAATGTCACGACGCCTCAGCTGTACTAAGCTGTATCTACGAATCTGGAATGTCAAACATTCTTGTGATTTGTTCAACATACCTCATTTCACACCACCGCGGTCTCTTGAGAATTTAGATATTTCTACTCGTGATAAAAACTAGTAGAGCAACGAAACAAAATTGCAGGCTGGTATAGATATTTTAAGGTGTATCATTACTGTAAGTAGTATACCCCCCCGTATAGGACACGGAAGTGACGTCATACCACGTGACCCGAAGTGGGCGGGGCCAAGTGACGTCACAGCGTGACGTCATCGAAAAGCGGAAGTGACGTATGGTTTGTTTACATTTTGGACTTGGGAATTTTTTTTTTTGTCATCGACTTCGTGCAGGCGTTGAGTTGTTTCAAGATGGCGTCGTTTCGTTACCATGGTGACGAATCACTCGTAGTGTCATCTGGTGGAGAAATTCGAAACTCTATTATTTTTAATTAAAAAGCAATTTGGTGGATTCGAACCGAGGACCATAGGATCCGAAGTCAAGCGCGCTATCCGTTAGGCTGTAAGAGAGTTAACTTACGATGGTGAATTAATGTAGTGTTTATTTCTCTTTCTTTTGGACTTGTATTTTTTCTTAGTATTAGGAATGCGTTATTTTTAGAAAATGGTTTGAATAATTGCATAGGGGTTTTAATAAATGCTTTTTCAAAACGACTTATGGCGCCATCTAGTGATTTTAAAAGTAATTAATCTAAGGAACGAATTGATTTCTTAATGGTTTTACTTTAGACGTCACAGAGTGACGTCATCGAAAAGCGGAAGTGACGTATGGTTTGTTTACATTTTGGACATTGGGAATTTTTTTTTTGTCATCGACTTCGTGCAGGCGTTGAGTTGTTTCAAGATGGCCCTTCTGAGATTTCGATGTGACGTCACGATTATGTCCATCAAGTCTGAACTTGAAAAGCCAAGTCTGAACTTGAAAAACCTACTCACAGTACCTTTCCTACGCAAGTCAGCGCGGAGGAATACAAGCCGGGGTGCGACTTTGTGAATGACGTTAGATTACACGTTAGAACATGAATGCGAGTGGCAAGCTGATGCAATCACACCGGTTATGGGGTAGGAATGTTGCTATGCGACTTTGTGAATGATGTTAGATTACACGTTAGAACATGAATGCGAGTGGCAAGCTGATGCAATCACACCGGTTATGGGGTAGGAATGTTGCTATTTGTTGAAGACCAGGGCTGTTGCCGTTTTAAAGTTTAGTTGGAATGAAGTGGCAATGATTTTAGGGATGTTTTCATTGATTTTTGCAGTGCTGTTGCTGCTATCTTGTGTACTTGTGCGTTTGTTGTCGCGTTAGATTTTCTTTATTAACATGGATGGTTCAAGCCCCCAGAAACGGTGTTTGGATACTACATCTGATTTGGTAAGTCCTTTTTTCATTATTCTTAATACCAATATTTTTTAATTATTGCATATACGTTATGGTCAATACGCTTAATTGGTTATTAATAATTACCGGCTATTATTAATACTTTCCAACAATGAACGGTAAAATTTAATCTTTTCCGGAATTTTTACTTTAACCGTAACATATATATATTTAGTCTTTTTCTCTTTCAATGATTGTTTTTAAGAACGATTTTTTTTATTGTTATCACAGGTGTTATTTGAAGACCCTGAAATGCCTATGAGGGATTCAGATGATGAAGTAATTTATTTTTATTTATTATTGCCACTAGTTCTTTATTTTTGAATTTTATCGATAAATTCAGTTTATAAATAAATATCCACATTTTAACATTGCCACATTTATATTGACCTTTTTTCTCAGCTTCTTAGTGAACTATCACAAGGGTTTATTGAGGCATCCCAATTCTTTTCTGAAGTGCTTGATCAAACTGGAGCAGGATTTGAGGTACTCCTCTATTACTATATTTTTTCTCTGTCGATTCATTCTGTTCACTGGATAGTTTACTCTATTTGTTTTCTTTATTTTTCATTTTATTTTTTAATTTTCAGTTAGAAAATGCTATTATTTTTGAAGAGGTATCTAGAAGAAATGTTCATAAATACAATGCGCAAGAGGTGACTTTCCGTGCCCGAGTTGATACAGAGAATATTCCTGCATCCTTACAAAGTGAACCCCTCGTTGTAACTGTTGAAATGGTACGGCGGCTGTTTAATCTCATTATCCGACGTTTGACAGAAGATCTGAGAGATCACGATTTGATTCGTTTCTATATTCAGGCAAACGGGTTAGATAAACCCATTTCGACAGAACTGATGCCCGTCTCGAGTGTCACTGTCGAAAAAGTACTTTCGACTGTAATGAAAGTGTTACAGTCGAAGGAAGAACTTCCCTTGGACGCTGGATTTACGGTAGACGCCATCACCATAAGGAGAGAAGCTGGTGCCGGCGGAGGAAGAAAAGTAACAAATATTCAAGTAGACAGACTTTTGAAAAGGTCTGTTTTGACAATACCATATGATAATGAAGGGCTTTGCTGCGCGAAAGCTATTCTATATGCCTTGGCGCATCTGGAAGGTGAGGGTATCAGCGCTTTAAAAAACCGGAGTAGGCCTGCGCTTCAGAATCGTGCTCGAGCCTTACATGAAGCCGCTAATATACCGGTTGGCCCTTGTACAAACGCAGAAATTGCAATATTTGAAGAGCATCTCAACGTTCAAGTTGTAGTAATATGTGCCCAAAATTTAAATAAAGTAAGTGCATATTATTTTATCGAATGTAACTGCTTTGAGGATATGTTTTTTTCTTCAATGACTTTATTTTATTTATTTATTTCGTTTTAATGTTTTAGGTCTCGTATAAGGGTCCTGACAGACCACGTCGAGTAAACCTATGGCTTCATAATGGTCATTATGATGTAATTAAGAGTTTGAAGGGGTTCTACGGATCTAGCTACTACTGCGAGGTATGCGAAAAGCCGTATCAACATCTACAGAATCATCGCTGCCAAAATGCATGCCACATCTGTTTGCGATCCAATTGCGAGAAAGCTGATCCTTTTCGATGCTATGAGTGTAATCGTTTGTGTCAATCAGAAGACTGTTTCAGGGCTCACAAAGCGAAACCAGGAAAGCAGCAACTTTCGTTGTGCGATCGAGTAAGTTTTGTTTTTCTATTCTTTATATATAACAATCTGTTATTTAATGTCATCTGTTAATTAAGTTATTTAAGTAGTTAAATATACCCTCCTCCTCAGATGTATCAATGCAGAGAATGCTGTCGTGTCATCCTTCGGCGCCACTGTCCTATGGATAAACATCGATGCTGGACTATTAAATGCCCTTCTTGCGAGAAATTCGTTGTGGCTAATGAACACCAATGTTTCCTGCGCACCGTACCATCGAAAAATCACTCGGACCGTCTCATTTTCTTTGACTTTGAGACGGACCAATCATCGGGTGAACATGTTGTTAATTTTGCGGTGGCACATTACGCCCATGGAGCAGAAAAAGTTTTTAAAGGCTATTCTGCATGCCACGATTTCTGTGCATGGCTTTTCACAGAAAGGCACAAGGACTACACTGCCATTGCCCACAACATGAAAGGGTAAGTTTTCATTCTTATTTTTAAAAATATATATAGAGAGAGCTTGAACGATGTTCTGAGGTACAGACCGAACCGGGAATTAGAGGGATACTTATTTAAATTTATCACTATACGATCATTATTTTTTTTCTCATTGTCAATTATTTTTTTAGATTTGATGGACAGTTTATTATGGCCTGGCTTCTTGAGCAAGGTACGCCTCCTGATATAATACCTAATGGCTCGAAAGTAATGGCAATTACAAGTAGAACTCTAAATTTAAGAATAATTGATTCATTCAACTTTCTTCCCATGCCATTGTCAAAACTACCAGCTTGCTTTGGGTTGATAGAACTCAAAAAAGGATATTTCCCACACCTTTTTAATACTCGGGAAAATCAGACGTACGAGGGGATTTTGCCGGATGTCAGTTATTATAGTGCTGAAAGCATGACACCGTCTGCTCGCACAGCTTTCTTGGCTTGGCACAAGGAACATGAAGGAGACACATTTCATTTCCAAGAAGAAATGCTGTCCTATTGCAAGTATGTGTCGCTTTTTTTAAATGAAAATATAGTGTAAAATTAATAATTTTATTTATTTATGAATTTAATATTTTATTCAAGGTCGGACGTAGATATTCTACGAAGGTGTTGCCTTGAGTTTCGCAATCAGTTTTTAGAAATTGCTGAAGTCGATCCATTTTGGTAAATATTTTGTTTCTTGTTGGTTTTAATTCTTTTTTTTATTTTCTATCCCTTTCATTTTGGTTACATATATTCTACTTTTTTCCACAGTTACATTACCATTGCATCAGCTTGCATGGCAGTTTTTCGATCGAAACACATCCAAGAAAACACCATAGCCATGGTTCCTACTCACGGGTACCTGAATTCTACAAACCATAGTAGGGACTCCATCAGGTGGTTAGATTTTGTTGCCTCAACAGAAGATATTTATATTCAGCATACATTGAATGGGCTCGGAGAGAAAAAGATTTGTGGAATTTCTGTAGATGGCTATTGTGAAGACAAAAACACCATCTATCAATTTCATGTAAGCTTGGTTGCAATCTTATGTAACTGATTTTTAAATAATGTGTATATTCTTGCATATTTATTTATTTATTCTTCTTTTGTTCTTCCAATTCCTTTAGGGTTGTTTTTTTCACGGATGCATTACTTGTTTTGATGCCGATTCAGTGAATCCGCTGGTAGCAGCGACCATGGGAACTTTAAAAGAAAAAACAGAAAAGACAACGTCCTACCTTCGTGCCCAAGGATTCAATGTCATTGAGAAGTGGGAGCACGAATTTACTCGTCAAAAGAAGGAGGACAACGCTTTAAAATCCTTTTTATCTGGCCATGAACTTCATGATCGCCTTGATGCCCGTGATGCCTTTTTCGGCGGTCGAACAAATGCTCTGAGACTATACCATGAGGGTAGAATTAAATACATAGATTTTACATCATTGTATCCCTGGGTAAGTATCCCGTCATTATTTCCCTTTTTTATAAACTTTTTTTATTGTTTCTATCATTTATCCTCTGTTGTATATTCTACTATATTTCTTACATTTAAAAAAATATATTTATTGTATCTATTTACTGATTTTTTTTTTAGGTAAACAAATATTGTCGTTACCCTATCGGACACCCCAAAATTATTACTCAAAATTTTGGCGATCTGGGAGAATATTTTGGATTTGTTAAGTGTCGTGTCTTGCCTCCTCGTGGATTATATCTTCCTGTATTGCCTTATCGGTGCAACGAAAAACTAATGTTTCCACTTTGCCGATGTTGCGCCGAAACTATGCAGCAGGATCCTTGTGAACACACTGATGAGGAACGGGCTATTGTTGGTACCTGGGTCACTGAAGAAGTGAAAATGGCTGTTCAAAAAGGCTACCAGGTTACAAATGTAAGTTATTTTTTCTATTCATAACTGAATTTTTGATTAAGGAGAATATTTATATACATTTCTCTTTTTTTTATTTATCCTTAAATTTGTATGTAATAATTTTTCTTATTTAAATTTAAAAGAACAGTGTTCAGATACTATATTGTTCCCATAGAGGCAATTAATTGTAAAGTAAATTGTTATCCACTATACGATTCGAACATATTATTAACATTACATTACATTCGTTATTTTAGATTTTCGAGGTATACCATTTTCATGAGTCCTCAGACTCCTTGTTTAAGTCATACATTGATCTTTTCTTGAAAATAAAGCAAGAGAGCAGTGGATGGCCTGCGGAATGTATATCACATGAACAACGAGCCCAATACATTAGAGAATATAAAGAACGGGAGGGTGTACAACTTGATTCATCAGCCATCGCAATGAACCCAGGACGGCGACAAGTTGCTAAATTAGCATTAAACAGCTTCTGGGGGAGGTAAATTTACTTTCTAATTATTCAAAAGTTACTTATTATTTTTTTTTTTTTGTATACAATTGTTATTATGTCATTTGTGTATTGCAGGTGGGGCATGAACATAAATAAAGGCCAGCTTACCTACGTTCATACGCTACCCGATTTTAACAAGATATTAGCTGACCCAAAGAAAAATGTACATTCCTTTTTTTTTATAGTCTTAAACTGATTTATAAAGTACAAATTTTAATTACTTTTTATGAAGTCTTACCATTGAAATACGCAATACAATTTTTAAATTTTTTTCAGATCAAGGACATATACTTCGCAACATCTGAAACGGCCGCAATTCATTGGGATATTGTCAAAGATTTTGTTCCCCAAGACAGTGTCACCAATATATTTTTGGCTGCTTTTACCACTTCATGGGCACGGCTTAAACTGTATTCTGAAATGGATAAGTTGGACCATGCCGTATTATATCATGATACGGACTCTATCATTTACAGCAGTGATGGAACTAACGATCCACCTCTTGGAAATTTCCTCGGAGAGTTTACAGACGAACTTAAAGGAGATTTCATCACTACGTTTGTGTCTGGTAAGCTATATATATATATATATATATATATATATATATATATGTGAAATTCAGTGGGAGTGTAACAGGGGGAGGGCGGGTTAAAGAGCACTGAGAAATTCTTTAAAATGATAAAACATCTAACTAAAAAAAAATAACAATAAGGACAGTCACAAAACATATTTAAAACTTTACGGCTGCATTTATTTATATTCAATATTTATATTTTAGGTGGACCAAAGAATTATGCATACTTAACATCAACAGGAAAAACGTGCTGCAAAGTAAGGGGATTCACCCTTAACTTCCGTAATACTCAGCTACTGAATTTTCATTCAGTAAAAAATCTGGTATGCAGCATGGATCCCAAAGCCTCCATACCTTTATACAATCCATCAAAGATTGTAAGAGATGCAAAACGGCGGAAGATCCTGAACAAAGCGGAAACGAAATTGTACAGAACAATCTACAATAAGAGGACACTGAAAGAAGACATGTCTACCCTTCCATACGGTTATTAAGAAGCTGAGGTGTATAGCCTTTTTTAATTAATTTAGTTATTTTTAGGGGAAATTAACTTTTGAGGAAAAACTATATTTTTTGTATTATTTTTAGAGTTTGTTTTTGGAAGAAAAAGAAAAGAAAATTGTAAATATGATTGAAATTAAAAATAGTTTATTTTTATCGAGTTGGTTTTATTTCTGTAAAGTTCTTTATATACAAGGTAAGTCCTTTCAATTTTTTATTTCGTTAATTTCTATTTGCCTCTTTAAATATTCATTTGTTTATTTTTTTTCTTCACAAATATGATAAAATTGTTGTAGGAAATGTTTCCAAGTAGAAGAAAAAAATCTTTTTTCATTTTTTAGGTAGATTAATTTTTTATTAATAATTTATTGTAAAACAAAAAAGAAAACACGAGAATGAAAAAAGACAAATATTTTTATTTAAATCTAAGATATGATGAAGTTACAATTTCAACCAGACATTCGAATAAGACGATTTTCTCTTCTTGCCCCTTTCAGGTTTTGCATACATTGTTTTCACATCAGATAAATAAGTATTTTTCACAAAGTCTTGTGGAAAATTGTTGAATGTTAATATTTCCTTAAATTTTTCAAAGGCCACTGGTTTTCGAACTCTGTTTCTCAATAGGAAGTTGATAAGTTGCACAACATCAGAATCAGGAATCGCTGTTTGATTTAGCATAAGTTCTCTGTTTAAATTCCAAGAGATTTCATGTTGTTTGAAAAAGTCCATGATTTTTCGTGCAGTATCTCTATGTTTCACAGGAACAGATTCTAAGATCTTCTTTTCTACATAAAAATTGCTGTCACGGTCTTTCTCAATAGGCTGTTCTTCGGGTTGATTGATGGTATTAGCATTTGGGAATGTAACATATTTTTGTAAAGCTTGACTGTACAACTTTACTTTTTCATGATCAACAATTTTCTTTTTCAAGATGTGTTGAATCTGTGTATCTAATTCACTCAGATGATCCTCTTCAAATTCTTCCATACGGTCTAACGGTACCAGTGCAAACTTTTTACTGTGTTCCATGTATAAGAGATGATAAGACGGTTATAGCAGCTGGAATAAGAAAGGATAAAAATCCTTCACCTTTTTGTACTAAAAGTCGTCTTTTTCTATAGAGAGGTACTCTTTTCTCAGCGAGTTTTCTTAAAGTTCTTTTAAATGGTACGAGTCGATTCTTGGTACGTTTATCAATAGGGAGATTTCCTTTTAAAAGGTTTAAAACACATTCACAAACTGATTTAATGAGACTGTTTGGACAATTTTTCAATACAGTTGCTTTTCTCCTGCTTCTCTGTAAGAGTTTCAAACATACCACATCCTTCTGAGAAGGCATTCTAAATAGAAATGATTTTTTCTGCTTTTTCACTTTGTTTTATATAGGTTTCGAAGGTATCCGCTTTAATGGCCCTATCGAGGTTCATACACGAAATGTTTATCACCAGGAAATATCCCTGTACGTAACCGTAACCGTTCAGTCGTCTCCGGTCTTAAGTCAATGAGCAAATAACTAAAGGGCGTTGAGGTAGCATCGTCAAATATTTCTTGAAAAGCCTTGATTTTTCTGGGGAACATTTGTTTGGCTAGATGCGTTATTTGACTTTTATCTCTAGGATTTTTGTATAGAACTACATAATGCGAATTCAAATGAACATTTCTCATTTCTTTGCCTTGATGAAAAAAGTTTTGCGTAATAAAAATGATTGAAAGATTTCGGTGATGACTACCTTTTGTAAAAAGATTGCTTAAGCGAGTATCACTTGATAACTCTACCATCAAATCATCTATGATAATTAAAGCATCTCGAATGGAGCTGAGGTTGGAGGGCAAACCTTCTTCAAAATTAACATTTTTCATAGAATTAAAAATAGATTGGTAACTTCCGTAGCAGTAGACAATATGTGTAGGCATTGGATGGAACATTTTGTGATCTATCAGTTTCTTTACGAAAACAGTTTTCCCTGATCCTGTAGGCCCACTGAGGAGGCATGTCGAAGGATGAACTAGTCTAGGGAGTTCCATATTCTAAAATAATAAATTTATTGCTGAAGTTTCCACTTTTATAGTTTGCAGAACATGTCTGTGCACCCTTTAATTGTGTTTGCTACGAGACGACACTCGCTGAACGAATCAACAATGTTTTGAGTAAATTCTAAACAGTGGTTTTCAAAGACATTTAAAGAATTATGAACACATTCACATACTGTTTTCCCACAAACTGAGTTGTTAAAACTAAAATTAGAAAATTCATTGCATTTAATAAATCCTACTAAATCAATTTTTTGGTAAATTTTATAGATTTCAAGCGTCGTTTTATTTTGTTCTAAACTGCATGATTCATGTTTGGGCCAATTGAGACAAGTCCAAGTAATAAAAGCAGAAAAAACAACGTAGGAAAAAATAAGTAATGTAACTAATATTATTTGACTTTTTGTGCTTTCCATTTTTGTACGACTTACTCTGGTGAATATTTTTAACAAAGTGTTTTCTTTTTCCTACGTCAACCCTTTTAAACTCTTGGATTTTACCCCAAAAAACCATTTGTCAGAAAAAAATAAAACCACATCTAAAAAGTATCGAAAAAGTAAATAAAAATGAGTCAATATATCTGGCAATAAAACAATTTTATTATTTTTTAAAAATCATGGTTACACCGTATCTTTTTTTGACAAATTGAAATATTCTAAAATCATTCTTCTTTCCTGCTAATTGATTGATAATAAATTTCATACAAAATCCTTGACATCGTTTAACAATAAAATAAATGCAATAGTGTCCACATACATTAGACGTTAAGCTTTGAAGTGGAACTTTGTTCCATTGAACATATTGAAATTTCTTGACAAATTTTGCGATGTCTTTTCCAAATGCGTCGGGAGGCAATCCATAGGAATCAAAAAATTCAATAGTCTTGTTATCTTGAACGTACACAGCAAGCCAATGAGAACCCGTCTCATCGTGTTTATCAGTATTGAGCACTATGGCAGAGGGAAACTTTTCAATAGTTGGTATCTTATCTGAGGGATAAACACCACCATAATATCTCGCCGAAATAGAATCACGAGATAAGATTCTATGAATCTGTGATGAATTCATTAGTTCCCAAAATCATAAAGTATATTACGAGCTTTGTTGATTTCGATTAGATTTTCAAACTCAGCATACACCAACAATGAAATTGTTTGCTGTAACGTAGTTCCAAATTTTATTTCTATTCTTAAGTTACTGTGTCGAACAAGATTTAAATGTGAACCATCGCACAAATCTGGGGATAAATCAAAGCAAAATAAAGAATAACCTTTCGAAAATTCTGACCTTGAGAGGTACAGGCCTCTATTTTCAGCATTCGTAAATAAGTTCTGATATGCTCTTACAAATTGATCTTTTTCAAAATTTGGTTGGAGTGGGTTATGTGGCACGGGCTGACCATCCACATAGACTCCTATAAAATTAATATTGTAATGTTTGAACTCAAAGGGTGACTTCTTATAGTGTCCGTTGAACGCGTCGTTATCGACACAGGCAATCACAATGCGGTTAGGCATCTGTCCCGTAAAAATGTTATCTTGAACAAAACTCATATTACCAGCCGGAATGGAATAAGCTTTACACAGTACTCTGTTAATGGGGTATTTAGCTGCTGTTTTTTCCAAACCTTTTGCATGTCCTATAACAACACCTGGGCTCACTCTGACTTTACGAACAAGCAAGGAAGCATATTCCAACGAAACTTTAAATTCCCCGTCTCCCAACAAACAAAATTCCGGTTTACTGCGTATAAGCTTAATTTTCACATCCACCATATTTAAAAGGAGTCTCTCTTGATGAAACATATCCAAGTGCAAACGGCCAATCATATCCACCGATGCACCTAGCTTAAACATTTCTGTCCTTTGATTAAATCCATCGTTAGGTTGAGCATCTGCCGTATCAAAAACATTCATACGACCTGCGGTATCTTTAAAAAACAGTTCTGAAGACAATTGAGAAGTTTTAGTATCATAACCATGATTCAGTAATTTTTCTATCATGGCTCGGTATGGATAAGTGTTATTACTGGAGGAAACGAGTCTTTCGTTTAGACTGATATCCACCTGAGAAAACATGGAATGCAGAAAGAGATTTACAGGGCCTACTTTACTTTCAGTTGTGATTGGTTTGCCGTCACTTTTTAAAATTTTAACTTTAACATATAATTGGGTCTGTGACAAATCGAGGTATTCGTCTCCGCTTCCAGAGACATTGAATTCGATAGGGCTTCCACCAGAAACATTAGCTAGGGGATGAAATTCAACCCACTGACCTCTCTCGATGACAGTTTGTGTTGGAGGTAAAGAGAATAATTCTAGTTCTGATTTCACACATTCTGGAGAATCTTTTAGTAGAAAAGCCATGGTGTTACGAGTCGAAAATATCACGTCCTTGTAGCTTCCTGACTTTAGATGAAATGACACGTTTCGAGGGTTTGCGCTTCCTTTTAAGCTTTCCATGACCAATCATCTCATCTGCTTTCTTAACCGCCTTTCTTGCTAATTTTTTCCCAGTTTCTTTTGCACGCGTTTTAACTGATGTTTTGAAATTTTCGCCTGATAACACGTCATTAGCAACCATTGTTCCTGTCCGTAAAGCTTCTTTTCCAATCGTTTTTGCACCACTAATCAAAAAAGGTAATGCTCTGCGAAATAGTTTTGCAAAAAATCCTCCTATTCCTTGCCCTTTCTGAAAAACAACTCCTTTATAGTAGGGCAAGCCATTTCCAATTTGCTCTGAATAATAATCTTCAAACTTTTTACTACAACACGTGTAAGGAACCAACATTTTGTTACTTCTTTTCTTGAATGCGAAAATGAAAAATGAATCAATTCAGAAAGGAACACTCTTTTTATATGATTTGTTTCAAGCGAAAATGTAGTTTCACTATCAACTTTCCGCGTTCAAATGAGACGTAACGACCAGTGTGCGTCCTTATAATGATTTCAATCGAGTCAAAATTTTTTCTGGAAACTGGTAAATAATGAGGTCTCTCAAATTGTTCCTGAATCATATCACCATCTCTTCCCTTCACTGTCAGAGTTCGTAAAAGAGGAGCTAAGATCCCACCAACAAATTCAGGCTGAATGATGTCCGTATAAACGTACAACAAATGTAAATCAACATTAGGATCCGCAACGAAAGGACTCTCAGTGATTACTGTATCTGGGCCTCCATTTCCTGGAATAAAATTTTCTCCAATCACTTTATTAGGTTCAAAACCTAAGTTTTCAGCTAATCCCTTGGATAATTTCACCGTTGCACCATTAGTGAGCTGCACCATCACCTTTTTAGTGTGTTTGTTATATTTCATTTGAATTTTTATGTGCTTTGGAAATGCATTTAAAATGTCGATCGGAGAATCATAAAATCCGCACGCTATTTTTCCATTAACTTTTACTCCGTTTCCTAAATTATATTCAAAAGAATTTTCACCATCAATGATGTTATTCCACATTCTGGGATAAATCATTTCAACTAATCCTACTTCCCATTCACCTGAGAGTTCCAGACGTTTAGGGAGTTTCGTGTAGAAGTGAGACATTGTGTTGCCAGGATAAAACTCGATAGAGCTATCGCTGGGAAGTGTAATGTAGAACGACATCGTACAGTGAAAATGAGAAGGTAAGTACGGTGACAGCTCTATTTATATCATTTTGACATTTTCAACCCAAGCATTAAATTTGTCAGGATAACCCTGAAATTTCACAAAGTATTCCGTTTTCCCCTGACGCTTTCTTTTCTTTAAAACTTTTTCTACTGGATAAAATCCGGAATCCGAGATCTTTTGCAATTCCTCTTTGTAAAAACTTCCTTGTATCACTTCCCCTGCTAAATCTTTCAGTTTATACACAACAGGTATCCGATGTATTATTTTATCGATAGTAAAAATTTCTTTTGTCCAGTTTTGTTCGTATCCTTTTTCAAAGTGCATTTTCTCCCGACTAATACGAACAGTATCGTCAACCTTTAATTCTGAACTGCTCTGTTTTGCAACAGTTTGCTGACCGTATAACGTATCCCATACTTTTCCTTCATTTTGTAATGTCACTGATGAAGGCTCTGTTTTAATACTACGATGCCAAGTATGGTTATAACTATGCATCAATTGGTCTATGACGTCAATATATCTTTTCGTATTTTTTTCAGTAAAGTATTTCCACATTTTAGTTTTAAGGGTACGATTAAAGCGTTCAACGATTGAAGCTTTTGTTGAATTATGTGTGGTAAAGAAATGAACTTTCTTCTTTTTTAAGAAATTTTGCACTAGTTTATTGGTAAACTCTTTCCCAGCATCTGTCTGTAAGGATTGAGGAGTACGTTCGGAAAATATTTTTTCATAAGCGCTCAATATAGTTGCAGATTTTTTATCTAACAGAGGAATGGCCCATGCATATTTAGACAAAATATCAATACAAGTAAGTAAATACTTATACCCGTCGTTATGAGGGGCGAGAGATTGCATGTCCACTAAATCAGATTGAAACTGATCGTTTAATCCTCCTACTATTACACGATTTCTCTGGAATTTGTGCCGTAAAGGCTTGTGTAAAGTATACGAATCTTTCGTTTGTAGCCAATTCTTTATCTGTTTTCTTTTCACGCGACCTTTTAAAGCACGCTGTAAAGCATTGATACCACCAAAGCTGCCGGGGAGTTTGGGATTCCGATATGTCTGATTCAGAATTTCTTCCATTGCAGCAGCGGTTGTGGTCTAACCTAAAGCTGATATTCATAATGACTGTTAAATTATAAGAAACACAGTATTTATATACTTCTCCTACATTCACTTTATGAACAGAATTTCACTATTAAAATTATGTAGCTAAACTAAAGAATATTTAAAAAATAATAATTAAAACAATTATGCAATAACAAATTAAACACTAAATAGGTCAAACATATAGTCAAACATATGCACATTAACAAGTAAGATAAAAGTCTAAATAAAACGCACTCAGGGGTAATAAGAATCAACAAAATTTATTTATAAGTAATAAAAGTAAAAAAAATACATTACACTGATGAAAAATATGGAGGAATACAATCGGTATTTACATACATTTGTCGCACGGACTCCATGAGTTCATTTACATTCAAACATTCAAAAAAGTCACCTTGGAAAATCAAATACCTAAAATTTAACTGAGTACTATATTTTTGAACAAAAGTCCCAGCAAAATCACGCCAATCAATACTGTAAAGAATGGAAGTAAAATGCATGGAAAAAGAATCTTCCTTACTCGTATCTAAACAGGTATGAGCTATGTTGTTCACAATGTAATTCTTACATCCGAAGCAATCCACATGCTTAGATATGTTCTTTGAAATTATATCCTCTAAGTGGGAACACAAGGCTAATTTCATTTCATCCACCCCTTCTGGATTGTCAGGGTCACCGTTGTAAGTTTCTTCGGAATTAAATGTTGAACACTTTTCAAGTTCGTGTCTCACGAAATAATACAAGGAGTAGGTGAATAGTGAAGTATTTACACGTTCAGCAACACGCTGGTAGTTTTCGCAGATTTTAAAGATCTGCTCCCAACACAGCACAACACGTTCGGGCACAAAATGAAATGACATATCACTTTTGCGAAACAGTCTTTGCAGAATGAGAAATGTCGTGTCTCCCACAACTTCTTTGGACATACACAGGTCTCTTTCAAGAATCTTAGCAGATTCCACAGTACCAAAAGTGAAATATTTATTCACTTTACTTATAAAAGAATCCCACACTTTTGGCGAAAGTGAAATACCTTCCTTCGTGGGCTGTAAGCTTTCACTCTCATCCGTAACGTACTTCCTGATATGGACTCTGGTAAGTCCAGTGAACTTGTTTACAAGCAGGAACATGTTGTCTCCAAGGTGTAACATCGTATCAGGCAGCGAATCCATCGTTATTTTTGGCTCTTCCCCAGGCATAGGTAAAGACTTTGTCTTTATTTTTGGTTTTTCACCAAGAACAGACAATGCACTCTTTTCAGCAATACGAGTTTTTTTCATAGGGCTAGACTGAACAGAATTTCGCTTCATAGTCTTTTCAATGCAAAATTACTTCTGAAACTGATCAACAAACCTTGCAGCCACTGATAGAAATGATTTCTGAGGGGGTATAACTTACTTCCCAAGAGCACAAGATTAATCCACCAATCAGAGAAGCTTGAATAATCACGTGATACTAAGAAAATCCCTCCTACCTGGTCTTCAACAAATAGCAACATTCCTACCCTATAACCGGTATGATTGCATCAGCTTGCCACTCGCATTCATGTTCTAACGTGTTACTTAAAGTTTGGGTGTTGCCATTCATCAACAAAATTTTTTTTTTTTTTTTACAAAACCTACTCAGCTCCATTCCCATAAAAAACAACTCAACTCTTGCTTAAATGTTTTCCCCCACAAGCAGGACACCTAAAACTCAACTTTACTTTATATGACGTCACATCGAAATCTCAGAAGGAATAAAAATCCAATCCCGCCCACCTCTGGTCACGTGGTATGACGTCACGCGTGCGCCAATTCTAAAAAAAAGGGTCTCTAAACATTTAAATCTCTGTAGAATAGGTATTCGTGGCCGAACGGTTATAGTCATTCAACTAACCCTCGACCATGAGTACTTTTGTATTAAGTTCGAGCCCCCAACAAAATATCAAATATTTTTTATTTTCTTAGGATTTTATTCTATTCACTCCAGTAAATGACACTAGATGGCGGTACGAATAACGAAAAAAAAAATCCAAGTCCCAAACGTAAACACACTGACGTCACTGGTCATGAATAAAGTAAAACCATTAAGAAATCAATTCGTTCCTTAGATTAATTACTTTTAAAATCACTAGATGGCGCCATAAGTCGTTTTGAAAAAGCATTTATTAAAACCCCTATGCAATTATTCAAACCATTTTCTAAAAATAACGCATTCCTAATACTAAGAAAAAATACAAGTCCAAAAGAAAGAGAAATAAACACTACATTAATTCACCATCGTAAGTTAACTCTCTTACAGCCTAACGGATAGCGCGCTTGACTTCGGATCCTATGGTCCCGGGTTCGAATCCAAGAAACTCCTTTTTAATTAAAAATAATAGAGTTTCGAATTTCTCCACCAGATGGCACTACGCGAGTGATTCATCACCATGGTAACAAAACGACGCCATCTTGAAACAACTCAACGCCTGCACGAAGTCGATGACAAAAAAAAAATTCCCAAGTCCAAAATGTAAACAAACCATACGTCACTTCCGCTTTTCGATGACGTCACGCTGTGACGTCACTTGGCCCCGCCCACTTCGGGTCACGTGGTATGACGTCACTTCCGTGTCCTATACGGGGGGGTATACTACTTGAGTGGCCTTTTCGACCATACTGGTTCTCCTGAATCGTAGAGGGCCGCGGTAGCCCGGTTGGAAGAGCAACGGATTAGTAACCGGACGGTTGCGAGTTCCAATCCAGCCAAAGACCGTCGTGTACAAAGAGGGGCTGGTGCAAGTTAAATCTGTCGTGGCCTCAAATGTCCTCACGTTGGCGTGGTGTGGAAGTTTGGAGAGGGGTGCCAGCTCAGGTGTGACCTCGTCATCTGACAATGGCTCAAAATTACGTGTCGTCCTCGGATCTTTCCGGAGCCGTCGTGACTCAGTGGGTATGCCCACTACGCTAGCAACCTTCGAGTTGTAGGTGGCGTAGGTTCGATTCCTGCCTGGAGCATTCCTGCCTGGAGCATTCCTCCCTGGGTGTATTTCTCTCTTCTGTATCAGTAAAGCTTTCACTGTATGTGTGTCTATTCCTTGATATTATATGTCACGTCAATTACTTGATATTGTATGTCTTGTTTCAATTGCTTGATATTGTATTGTGTTTGGAGCAGCATGGCCAAATATGGCCCTTGCGCCATAAAACCCAAAACCAACCAACCTCGGATCTTGCCCTTTGGGATTGATCCCGGACCGTCACCAATAGCCCGTTGTGTTGCTCCAGTGTGACGTTATTTAAAATACCATACCACTAAGTGGGTCGTAGTAACTGCGTAAAACAGTGGAAATATAAAAGTAGAGTGAGCAATGGTAACATTTTTATGTGCCCAGGATCATGTGACCTACACTAGTGGCATCGTGAGCCTTCAACCAATCAACCTGAATCGTGTAACGATAGAGAAACATGAGATGTTGACCAAGAGAAATAAAACCCTTAGAACAATTACAAAACGTTTTTGGTGCGATGTGCATAAACCTCCAAGTAGGTCTTTTCCTTTTTATACACTCCTCGTCATCTGACTGTGGTTTAAAATTACGAGATGTCTACGAACCTTTCCCTTCGGGATTGATAACGAACCGCCACCAATAGCCTGTTGCTTTGTTCCAGTGCGACGTAAATTCAACTACCTGCCTTTTATATTCACATTTGATATCCAATCAAATTTAATCATCGACCTTCCAATGAAATGGACCAAGCATGTGGGTGGAATCGCTGTCATAAAATCTCATGAGGTTGTCACGTGTGCTTACGAATCGACTTGGGGGGGGGAATTTCAATTAACGTCACACTGGAGCAACACAATGGGCTATTGGTGACGGTCCGGGATCAATCCCAAAGGGAAAGAACCGAGGACAACACCACGTAATTTTGAACCACGGTCAGATGACGAGGCAACACCTGAGCTGGCACCCCACTCTCCAAACTTCCACACCACGCCAACGTGAGGACATTTGAGGCCACGACAGATTTAACGTGCACCAGCCCCCTTTGTACACGACGGTGTTTGGCTGGATTCGAACTCGCAACCCTTCGGTTGCAAGTCCGTTACTCTTCCAACCGGGCCACCGCGGCCCCCACGAATCGACTTGGACAGATCGGTTATCGAAGCGCAGATAGTGTTTTTAATCACGTTGAATAATCATTTTAACCAATCAACAATTTGTTCCCCATTAGGTTCTCGTCATCTGACCGAGGTTCAAAATTACGTGGCGTTGTCCTCGGGGGGGGGGGGTATTTCAATTAACGTCACACTGGAGCAACACAATGGGCTATTGGTGACGGTCCGGGATCAATCCCAAAGGGAAAGATCCGAGGACAACACCACGTAATTTTGAACCACGGTCAGATGACGAGCGTTGTCCTCGGTATGGTATTTAGGTATCTTTAATTAACGTCACACTGGAGCAACACAACGGGATATTGGTGACGGTCTGGGATCAATCCCAAAGGGAAAGATCGAGGACAACACCACGTAATTTTGAACCACGGTCAGATGACGAGGCCTTGTCCTCGGATCTTTCCTTTGGGGAATAATCTCTGACTGTCGCCAATAGCCCGTTCTGTTGCTCTAGTGTGACGTTAGTTAAGTACTTACCCAGATTATATTTCATGCTTTTCCTGCAACCACGTGACAGATCTTCAAACCGAGTGACAGGAAGAAATAACACGAAGCTGTGCGCACTATTCATTACAAGGTTATCCGTCTATTTCATTACAAGGTAGGTGCCTAAGACGCGACGTCTTCGGGATTGATCCCTGACCGTCATCAATAGCCTGGTGTGTTGCTCCAGTGTGACGTTAATTCAAGCTTTTTATGTTCACATTCGAAATTAAAACAACGGAATTATTGTCATCCGGTATGTGTAGACCTCTGAACATTCCAACATGGTATCTCCGCTTAACTGAAACGAACACTCGTCGGCACAGAAACCCCTTAATCACTCGTAGTGTAAAAGAATTCATCAAAAAGATCCTTTCGATCGATACACCTCAAAGACCCGCCGATCTTTCTAAAAGACCATCCCCGAAAAGTTCACTTTCTCATCCGCCAAGTAAACCGGGTTAAAAAGAACTCTGCATCTCTCCCATTTTATGTGCGTCCGGAGTTCTCTTTCCGCATCGCACGCACCGGGAACGTGTCGATGCGTGCCTAACAAGAGTTCGGTTGCAAGAGCAAACGCACGCCCGTGTATGTGCATATGTGTACCGTTCTCGAGTGCTCGGCGTGGAGGAGAGGGGGCCTGAATTGGCCGTCTTTCGGGGAGCTCGGTTCTCATTAGCCGGGGCTTACCGGGGCGCCGGGCACGTTCTGCCACGCTGGAGTGGTTGCCATCCGCAGCGACTTGAAGACGATTCCTGATGGCACGCGCGACTTTTTCGTCCTGCGGAGGGCGTGAAAAGGACGAAAAAATAAAGCTTACGAGTGCATCCGGGAGTAGAAAGAAACGGGATTCTGAAACAGTACACGTGATTGGAAAATCCACTGAGTTATAAAAAACACATGCCTCGAGTTTCGGCGATTCGATAATCGCTAAAACTTCTACAAGGAGTTCTAGAAATGGAAATGAGAAATTGTGCACTACTTGGTTGTTGAGGTAGTTTTAAGAAAATTCATAATAGATATGCAATTAAAACCACCAATCATTACAGATGTGTCTACATCAGTGGTTCCCAAACTATTTTGGTCGTGGAACCCCAAAATTTGTTGCCAATGATCGCGGAACCCTGAATATTTTTTCGACAACGACTTTTCAAAATTTAATATCTGATATTAAATGAAACAAGTATTATTTTGGTATTTCAGATTTTATTGAATTAAACAAAACTAAAAAAAACATTCTGGTTGGAATGACAGTTACCGTTAATTATACAAGGGCACAATAGCATTGGCGCAAATACACCGGTATATTGCACAAAAAAATACATAAATTTTCGTGAAGTTCAAATTACTACCGATGCTTATGTTTTCAGTCGCGTTATTTATAAATTTTAAATTCAATTTGGTGGTCGATTGTAAACTTTCCGAGGAAAATGTGAATATATTAAACACCATTCTTATTTTTTTTAATGAAATAAAATTTGTCACGCGGAACCCCTAAATTTTTTCGCGGAACCCCAGGGTTCCACGGAACACACTTTGGGAACCACTGGTTTACATACACTAGAAATCACGAATATTGATCAGAATATCCGATTTTGTTTTTATTGCTTCAAAATATTTTCCAATTTCTGAGCTTTTAAAATGATACCAAGATCTTGTAAATATTCGGAATACATTTTTAGTTACAAAGGTTTTTCGTTAAGTACTATCACCATGTACAAACATGTTTACAAAACTTTAAACTCGATTTCTGAAGAACTGTTTTCGCAATGCGATGCTTTGTTCAAACAGTGATAACTCAACAATGAATTGATCTATTATAATTATTTTTGTGCCATTATAATCTCTATAATATAGTGAATGTTCTGAACTTCAATCAGACTTTTTAGTTA
The DNA here is from genome assembly GCA_933210815.1 of Meta bourneti. Classification (NCBI taxonomy): domain Eukaryota; kingdom Metazoa; phylum Arthropoda; class Arachnida; order Araneae; family Tetragnathidae; genus Meta; species Meta bourneti. Next base: position 275,073 of record CAKOFA010000001.1, on the reverse strand, counting down.
CGAAATTAAGTTTTAGTTGATTTTAAAATGTTAAAATTCCTAAAACAATCTTGATTTTTTAGACTTTTTTTGACGAAAATTTGTTTAATAAATAATCTATTCCCTCTAGTAACTAGATTGAGGGTCAAAACAGGAAAAATAATATTAGGAATAATTTACACATGAATTCTTTCTGAACAAATTAGAATTTGATATAGCACTTTACAAAAGCATGCTAATTAGCTGATTATATCTAAATTAGATAATTAATAATTAGCTTAATCTGATTTTTTTCTCACAGAAATGATTTTAAGCACAAGCAAATTGTTGGAAAAAACTAGATTTTTAAAGTCAAAATGAAAAAAATCTTCGAGTGTATACCTACACCTTAAAATCAGTTCGCTTATTTTGATTGAAATTATACAAAATTAAATTGCTTAAGCGTGAGCATAAGCGGAGGACGGAAAAATACAAAAAAAATTAACACTCACAGTGCATATAAAGAAAGTAAATAAAGAAAGTAATATAAAGAAAGTAAAATATAAAGAAAGATGGGTTTCACACACACACAAATAGCATCTATCTCTGAAAATTCACTGATTTAAAAAACATTTCTCGAGTTCGTCGATCCGATAACCCCTAAACATTATAAGGAGTTATAGGTATGCAAATGAGAAATTGTGTACTACTTTCTGGCTGTTCAGGTAATTCGAAGAATATTAGTTTAGTAGGGGCGTTCCAATATATATATATGCTATTTGTAAATACGAGATCGATTATTCGAGTTATTTCGTTATAATATATATATATATATATATATATATATATTATAACGAAATAACTCGAATAATCGATCTCGTATTTACAAATAGCAAAGTGAGAAAATTATTAGACGCTCTTGGATTTTTAGATTATTGACTTCCAAGGATCAGCATCATACGACGGTTCAACTATTGTTGCATTAATCATTATTATTGTATTAACTAATATTCTACAAAAATAATACATTTTGCAACGAAATTTCATGTGAAAGTTAAAAAAATTTGGACAAGTATAAACACGCGCCAAATGCGTTGTTGAGGAGTGCTACAGCAGATAATGTGTTATAAGAACTAGGGTTGGTAAAATTTAGTTTTATATACTTTTGTGTGGTGTCAAAAACACATAATAGTTGTTTATTGGCCATCGTTTTTGTATGAAAAAATATCCGCTTTGTTTTCCCTGTGATTGGGAGCCACGGTTGGTTGAGTAGCTGATTAGCAATATGAGGGTTGCGAGTTCAAAACTCGATCCAATCAAAGACCGTTGTGTAGGTGGGGGCTGATGCACGTTAAATCTGTCGTGGCCTTAAATGTCCTCGCGTTGTCGTCGAATGGAAGTTTGGAGAGTTTGAGGTGCCAGTACAGGGGTTGTCCTCGTCATCCGACCATGGTTAAAAATTACGAGGTGTTGTCCTCGAATATCCCTTCTGGATTGATCCCAGCAGGGCCGGTCAGAGGCCCATGTGACAGATGCGGTCGCATCGGGGGCCAAGATGAGGGGGGCGCCGGTTAGCGCAGTAAAACCTCAGGAAAAAACGCCGTCCACACAGGCGGCAGAGATAATTTTTTCTTTTCCAACGAAGATATAATAACGACAATAACAAAAGAATTAAATACTCTAGTCGGAGGGGGGATTTGGGGCTTCAGTATTCGAAGGATGTTAATGTCGAAGACTTAGTTAATGAAATTCAATGTTTCAAAACTCAAGCTGTGGAACTCATTGAGGATATAGAATCAGCTACTCAACTTGACATATTAAAGTGTATATGCAAATATTGTCTCTTAAAGATCCATATCCGAATACAGAAATTGCCCTCAGGATTTTTTGACCTTACCGGTTACAGTGGCGTCCTGCGAGCGCAGTTTTAGTAAGTTGAAACATTAAAAACTACCTCCGGTCTAACATGGGGCAAGAACGTTTGACAAACCTTGCTATTTCATCCATGTTACAAAAAGGGACAGAAAATCAAGAAAAGTAAAGACGAAAAGCAAGACGAAAAGCAAGAAAAGTAAAATTGTAGGTTTTAGGTTTTACAATTTTCCGTGTGGGTTTATTTTATGAAATTTCTTTATTATAAATGAAGTATTATATCCAGTTACGCTTTTTATTTTTAGTCCTAATTCTGCCTGTATACATTTTGATATGGTGGCGCCAAGTCCTACCTTTGCCAAGGGTGTCAGAGCCCTATATACGGCACTGGCGGCGGCAAGGACGTATATAGGGCCACACACAAAAAACGTTTCAAAATTCGATGTTGTTTTGGCCGAGCATTTGAGAAGAATATCTACTCAAGAAACACGTTTATCTAAGTAAAAATACAGAATGAGTTTATCTGTTTACTTTCCTCTAGAATGAATGAACATATCCTTCATGAACTCATCAAAACAACCTATTCAATTATCCTTGACTATACATCCGACGTCAGTCATTCCGAGCAAATGACAATGGTAGTAAGGTTTGTTCATGCAGAAGCAGGCCAAGAAGTGATAGTGAAAGAACACTTTCTTGGATTCGTCGAAGTAACAGGTACAACTGGTGAGGGATTGACAGATTGTTAAGTGAACTTGCAAAGAGGGAAATACCCTGAAAAATATGCGTGGCCAAGGATACGACAATGATTCAAATATGAAGGGGAAAATATGAATATCTAAAAAAGAATAATTGATCTCAACCCACGAGCATTTTACTTCCCCATGTGGAAGCCACTCCTTAAATCTCGTGGTAAACGATGCGACTATCATGCCCAATGACTGCATTTTTTTAGTAATGTATACGATATCTATAATTTCTTCTCAGCTTCCACTCAAAGGTGGAGCATTTTGACTAACAATGTAACAATTTTAACGGTTAAACCTCTCAGTGATACTCGTTGGGAAAGCAGAATAGATGCTCTCCAACCTCTGCGATACAACGTAGAAGAAATGTATGATGAATGAAGTGTATGACCCTAAAGTTGAGGCTTTTAGAAAGAACACTGCTTCTGGTATTGCAAAGAAACTGAAAGATTTCAGGTTCTTGTGTAGCATGGTATGATATTGTTTAGAGTCAATCTTGTGAGTAAAGAACTTCAGAGGGAAAATGTCAACTTACAGAGTGCTTTAGACCTGATTGAAAACGTCAAGACTTTCTTGGAAAGTATGACATCGGAGAATGGCATGAATAGTGTCATAACTGATGCAAAAGAGCTGACAGAGAAATTGGAGATCAGTCCAGAGTTTTCAGCTGAAACTCACATCAGACCAAGGAAAATAAAGAAACAATTTTCTTATGAAGGTGAAGGTCAACCTGTTGGGACAGGAAAGACCCCTTTCAAAGTAAACTTCTATGTGGTTTTAAATCAAGCAATCAGTTCTTTGTCAGAGAGGTTTGATCAAATGCAGAAGCATAGTGATAACTTCAAATTTCTCTATGACATTCATAGCCTTCAGCGATGGAGAAAAATGAACTGAGAGAGTGCTGTTTAAATCTGCAGATAGTTTTGACTGACAAAACCGAATGTGATGTAGATGGAAATGAGCTGCTAGATGAGATCTTACTTTTAGCACCGATACTGCCACAAAAGATCTGCCCCGAAAAGACCTTATGTTACTTAACTACTAATTCTTTCATAGATACGTTTTCCAATGCTTTATGAGTTTAAGAATCTTACCATTCCTGTGTCGGTTGCTAGTGGGGAGAGGAGTTTTTCCAAATTGAAACTAATTAAAAACTACCTGAGGTCGACCATTTCCCAAGAGCGTCTGAGCGGATTAACGACCGGGCTATAGAAAATGAGGTGCTCAATGCCATCGATAGACATAATCTTAAGAAATTTTTAAAGCAAAAGGCCAGAAAAAATACACTTTTGATGTTTCTATTTTTGTAGTTTTTCGTTATCAATGTTGAACAAGTGTTTCATAAATCATATAATAAGAATATTTTTCAGCGTATTTTATTTTCAATAATAAATGAATGATTTAATATTCAATTGCTGAAATACTAAATACATATTGTACATATTAGGTCACTTAGTATGAAATGTCCGATTTCGAACTGAAAGTTTGGTTTATTATATTTCAAGCAAAAGAAGCAGTATAATTAATCAAAGTATGCGCCTAAACTGTCGATACAGTTTTGCCATCTTAACGGTAGCTTGTTAATGCCGGCAGCGAAGAAGCCTGGAGAGCAGTGGTGATAAAATAGCGAAAGGCGTTTTCTACAGCTTGTTGGGAATTAAATATTTTTCCTTCCAAGAAGTGGTCCAATGCCTGGAGGAAATGGTAGTCAATTGGTGCAAGGTCTGGGGAATATAGTAGGTGACAGAGAGTTTCCAAGTCCAGTTCCTGTAGTTTGAACAACGTTATTTGTGCGACATGTGGTCAAGCATTGTCCTGCAAGAGGATTGGTCTGTCTCTATTCACCGACCTCGGCTGCTTAATCCGAAGTTCCCTCATCATTTTGTCTAATCGGTTACAGTAGACACCCACCGTAATCGATTGACCAGGTCTCATGAAGCTGTAGTGGAAAACACCAGCTCTGGACCCCCAAATAGACACCATTAGCTTTTTTTGGTGAATATTCGGATTCGGAGTGTGTTTCGGCGCTTCATCCTTGTCCAACCATGTGCCGAACGCTTGCGATTGTCGAAAAGAATTCATTTCTCATCACACGTAACAATACGGCGTAAAAATGGTTCGCCTTTATATCGCGACATCAAAGAAAGGCAAGCTTCGAAACGATTTCTCTCCTGACGCTCGTTTAATTCATGCAGAACCCATCTATCCAGCTTCTTAACCGTACTAATTTGTTTCAAATGGTTTAATCTTGTTGGAATACTAACGTCAAACCTTGCTGCTAATTCACGCGTACTTTGATATGTATCCGCTTCCACTGCAGCTTTCAGCTCATCATTATCCACCTTGCTCTCAGGTTGCCCACGTTGTTCATTTTGAAGATCAAAATCGCTAGATCGCAACTTGTCAAACCTTCGACGCATTGTGCGTTCATTAGCCACATCCTCGCCTTCGTTGTCACTTCGAGTTGTCTGCACTGCATTAGTTCCACGACGGAACTCATATTCGAAATAACGCGAATTTTTGACTTATCCATGGTTTATAAAACTTAATCTGCAAAAGGCAATTCGACAGATAATCACAAACCAAAACATGCGCCTGAAAGGCTGATGACTTACCTTCACAATAAAAAAACAAAGAACTGTCAAAGTGAAATATCAGATATTGGGTATCAAACTTGGTACTTGAGGTAATCGGACATTTCATACTTAATGATCTAATATTATGCATAATGTAAATGTAATGTTGACTTTACTGTATTAAATGATTTCGAAATGAAGAAGTACCATTGACTTTTTTTTGTAAACCAATTACCATGGCATAACTATTTTTAAGTACAACGGATGTGTTTAATATCACAAAATCCATTTGCTTATGAAGGCCTAGCAGAAAAAAAAACTGGCAATATAAAATACGCATTATACGAAATGAAATAAATTAATTTCACAGTAGGCTATTCTAAGGGGAGGGAAAAATAATACGGCGAATCTTTGAAATGGGGAGGTGCCAAATCATATCATCTCACACCTGCAATAAATTTCTCTCAGGCCGGCCCTGGATCCCAGACCGTTGCCAATAAATAGCCCGTGCCCAATAATGTGTTGCTCCAGTGCGATATTAATTCAACTACCATCCGACCTCAAATGTGATTAAAACATTATTTGATACCTAAAAAGATTGAAAATGTAAAAAAGATGATGTGATTGCACCTAAATTTATTTAAATCGAGGGACTTGTCGAATTTGAACATTTTAAACTCATCTTTGAGTAAAATAAGGGAAAAGTGAGTAAGACTTCGCATCCCTGCATCTGAAAGAACTGTAATTTGCAAACTGTCCGAAATGATCTTGAGGTCCATAGCCTTCTATCGGAAGCTTCTGTTATAAAAGGAAACCATCTCCAAACGGAAAAAGACTACGAGTGACGAGATTTGGATTTTGGGAATCAGTAGATGTAATTTATGTGTGGTTTTTTCTAATAAATGTCGAATATGAGCTAGTATCTTTTAAAACTTTCTTCTTTTCGTTAGTGATATTTCGCTTTATTTCAGGTTCGTTTTACAATGCGAGTAGCTTTGAAAATTTTTGAGAACAATACTCTGTAAAATGGATGAAAAATATAATATACATAGATTGCGTGACCATGCCGACCAAATTTATAATTTAGTGTGTAAATTACTGCCAAAAAGGAATATGGGCATTGGTAAGTTGGAAAGAGAATAATGTAACGTGCCTGATGTAAGGTTATGAACCTCAAGATGATTTTTGACAGTTTGCACCTTACAGTTGCAAACTGTCAGGATGTAACTAACTGCCACTTCAACTACAAGAATAATTCTCAAATGGAAAACCCTTTGGTTTTAGGTAAAACAGCTTTTAAAACTACAGTAAAGGCCTTTTCCGTAAAAAATGTCCCCCTTGGCTTGAAAATTTTCCGCATATGATTCCGATTATAAATATGTAAGAGCTAACAAATTACAATAACTAGGCAGGTTGAAATAATTATTCTTGCCTGGAAGTATCATCCATAGATTCTGGAAATGATACAAGTATGCATTTACCAATATGCTAATTTATCTGATGTTTGGCGCAGCTCGGCCAAATATGGTCCTTATAAAAATGTAAGGATTATTACAATCAAATCTGTATGTTTTATTATTCTCCGATATTTAAAGATAAATGATCCCTATTGGTATCATTATTGTAAAAATAATTGTTTTTTTTAATCTCTTCCCAATGCGAATTTCTTTTAAATCGAAGCGCATCTAATAATTTGGTCGAAAACTGTATTGACAGACTACTTTTAGCTGAAGCTAAATAAAAGATTAAATGTAATAGTCTTCAGTTCTGAAAGGTAAATAATTTAATAATTTGGTCATGCAATTAATATGTGTAATGGATTTACAAGAATTATCGCATATTATTTTTTATAGAAAAACAGAACGTGTACCCCAGTTAAATGAAACATTTAATTTAAATTTATCACTGAGAAAGTTTCACACAAATGCTTTCATGGTTACAGATAAAAACACTTAATTTCAAAAATATTTATGGACTGAATGAGAGGCGAAACTAGACTTTTGGAGAAATGGGGCAAATGAGGCTGATGCCGACCTCTATATCCAACACAAAATTTGCTATTTAAAGTGATGATAAGGTATATTATTAAAATAATTAATGCACTTAAATAAAAATATACTCAGTATATTTTTATAAAATAACTGTTCCAAAAATTAATTTTTTGGTTGCACTTTGTATTGAATCCGCATAAAAATTAGCAAAAGGCTGAACTTTGATAATGCCTCCTGTTAATGGGTTTCAGGGACGGAAGATAGAAAAGGCACCCGGGCTACATGAAAATTAATAGGTATACCGAGATATATGAAAAGAAGGATGACTTTTAAACGTATCGATTATAGATTAAATGAAATCATTCACTTCACGCGCACAGCACTGGAATATACTTCTGAGACAAAATTGTACTTAAGGTGTATGTATAGCATATAAATCATGAAAATTAACCAGTATACCGATTTTTTTATAGCTTCAAAAAATTTTCCAACTCATTGGCTTTCAAATGATACCAAGATCTTGTAAATATGCGGAATATTTTTCTAGTTACAAGGGTTTTTCGTTAAGTATTGTTAACATGTACAAACATGTTTCCAAAATTTTAAACTCAATTTCTGAAGAACTTTGTTTTTGCAATAAGATGCTTTGTTCAAACGTTGATAACTCAACAATGAATTAATCAATATAATTATTTCTGTATTATAATCTATATAATACAGAGGATGTTTTAATATGCAATCAGAGTTATTAATTTAAAAATGAATTTTTAGCTGATTTTTAAATGTTAAATTCCTGATAAAATCTTGATTTTTTTTATGCTTCCTTGGTGAAAAAAATTGTAGAAAACCTATTCTCACTGGCAACTTGATTAAGGATCAAAACGATGATTCGAGTTTTATTAAAAATTGATCTCTTCTTGCTCAATGTTCTAAAGTAAATTTTACCTCAATGGTTCTAAGGAAACGACGTACGAGCTGAAAGTAGTTGCGTCGACTTTGAAATTCTTGACATAAGTTCCTGACACCAGCTTTGTAGAGTTTTTGCTGCTTCCGACAAACAGATCTCTGCTTATAGAATGAAATGTCTCGTGAATATATCCAAAACTCGCACTGCTTATTCAAATCTTATATAAATATTTTTAGAAAATGTATAAACACAACTTTTACACTTACAAAAACTTGTTTCTCGAATTATTTCTAGTTTTCATAAAATATAGAATAGTTCCAAAATAAGAGACATCTTCTGGAATCCTAAAAATGATTTGATAAGACTATTTTCCCTACATTAATAATTTTTATTTCATTGCCAGGTACCACGCTCATTTAACATTGCTTGTCGAGTTTTTCTTCAGAAATGGATGGTCTCAGTATGTTTGTGTATTATTTGCTGAATGCTGATTTCATCCATTTTCTTGTTTCTCTTAGACACGTCTCATGTTGTTTCGGGGCGCGGTAGCCCGGCTGAAATAAAAGAGGATTAGCAACCGGAGGGTTACGAATTCAAAACTCAGTCCAACCAATCATGACCGTCATATTTGTAGGGGCTGGTACATGTTAAATCTGTCGTGCCTTCAAATGTACTCACGTTGGCGTGGTGTGGAAGCCTGGAGAATGGAATCCCACCAGCTTAATGTTGACCCCGTCCTCTGACCGTGGTTCAAAATTACAAGGTGTTGTCTTCGGATCTATCCCTTCGGGACTGATACCGGTCCGTCGCCAATAGCCTGTTGTGTTGCTCCAGTGTGACGTTATTTCAACGCTATACGACAATGCGACGTTTACCTATCTACCTTACCTACCTACCTTATGTTAATTCTCTTCATCAGTGGCATAGCGTCCACTGCAATGCAGAAGCCTTACAATCTCTGTTGAAAAAATTGCAAGTCATTGACTGAATCAAGAAAACAAGATATTAAAAACAAAGTTTATTTTTGAAGCAAATCTTAGTTGACATCAATTTCGATTTCAAATGCAATCTCAATGCTGATCGACGGTAAATGCTGTATATGATTGGTTAGTGATATTTGTCATGTGCAGTAGATTCCCCTAACACAATCCCAATTCCCTTAACCCTCTCTACCATTGATGCTGTGCTATTATAAGATAAAGTCCAGCAGGTGTGTGTATTTGGTCCTTGCGCGTGATAAATGCGGTGATTGTATGCTGTGTGACGTACCCAATAAAAAAAGCAGCTTGTAAAATCTCTTTATTGATAGCGTTTAGAGAGACGTTTGCTTTCAAAAATGTTACAAAACCGATGTTCTTCGTGACGTCACAAAAGTCGTTCTTAAAATAAATTTAATTTAGTCAATATCTACTGCTTAGTGATCTTCCTTTGCCAGGAATCGGCTTTCACCTCACTTGCTCCACTTAATCTAAATGTTTATTGATTTCTAAATGTTTATTGCTTTCTACGTTTGAAGGAGTGGCTGGTTGACACTTATGGGTAGTTGGTTCACGAATTAAAATATTGCGTGCATGGAAAGTCTTCTACAAGTCTATGTTCGGGTTACCCGTCGGTGAGCGGCCAAGGCCGCAGGATCACCTGTCATAGCGGACTCCTTATCGAATCAAGATTCAAGACAGAGATCTTCTGTCTGCTGTGCTTGAACTTAACCCTCCAAGTGGTTTCGACGAAATATCTCGTCCATCAAGATCTGACCAGTTTTGCTTACAACGAGATATCTCGTCATCAAGATATTGCCGATTTTTTTTATGATGACGTGATCAATATCTGGTCAGTTTTCTGATGACAAGATATCTCGTGCATCAATATTAGATCAATTTTGCTAATGAGAGCCACCTCGTTGTGACAACCACCATGAGGGTTAAGATTAAACCCATGTACGTTTGCTGCATTGTTCCTTGTCGAGATAGACAATATTCTTTTATTCCTTGTGGCCCGTTTTTCGAATGTTTTGTTAGGAATGTAATTTTATGGATACTGAATGAAAATTTATTAGACCTTTTTGTACGCCAATTATCCTGCGAAGAATTATGTTTGTTTAAAAATATAAGACCCTTCACAATCCATCAATGCTACGTGCCCAAAACAAGAAATGGCATTTCAATCACGGTACAAGAAGTTTCCTTGGCTGTCTAAATGTACAGTTGCGGGAAAAATTCGAGCCAACTCCTTTTATATACGCATAGTTCATAAATCAAACTCAATCTCGGCATCCCCAATAGTAAATGTACACTTCTGTTAAATATATCTTTGTTTTTATTCTAAGAAGCCAAAATGCATGTGAACTGCTAGGGAAACCCATGGTGTTTATGGACACGATGACCTTAGAATAATTTAGTTGGAAGCTTTTTAAAGCAAATATTTGGTTCCAGGATGTACGCTTGTTGCATAGTTCGTTGTCGAATTCTAGACAAAATTCTTTTATTCCTTGTGTCCCAATTTTTTTAATGTTTTGTTAATATTGTAATTTTATTGATACCGAATAGTTACGGCCCAAAACTCCGTACTGATATTTCAATCATGGTGCGAGAGGTTTTATTGACTGACTAAATGTAGAGTTTTGGGGAAAATCGAGCATAGTTCATAGATCAAACTCAATTTTATTTAAGCATTGTTCATAGATCAAACTCAATTTTATTTACGCAGTACATAGATCAAACTCAATTTCGACTTTCCCAATCGTAAATGTTACACTACACTACTGTTAAATGTATCTTTGTTTTTGTTCTAAGAAGTCAAATTGCAAATAACTGACTAGGGAAATCCATGGGCGTTTATGGACAGGATTACCTTAGAATCCTTTAGTTGGAAGACTTTTTAAGGAAATATTTGTTTCCACGATGCACGTTTCTTGCATAGTTCGTTGTCGAGTTCCAGGCAATTTTCTTTTATACTCTTGTGACCTGTTTTTCGAATGTTTCGTTAGTGCTACAATTTTATAGTGAGTGATATTCTGATATTGGATGAAAATTGATTAGATTTTTATAACGATTTTCGTTTGTTAACTATTCCACGAAGAACTACGTTTGCACAAAACAAAAAGATTCCCTTCACAATCCTTGAAAGGACCTTTCCCTTTGGGATTGACCTTGGATCATTGCCAATAGCCCGTTGCATTGCTCCAGTGCAAAGTAAATTCAACTACCTATCTCTTAAAAATCCTCCAAACTGCTTACAAATATTTCTATCATGGTACGAGAGCTTTCCTTGGCTGACTAAATGTACAGCTGCGCAGGATGGGGGAGGAAAAATCGAACTACCCAATTTTATTTATGCATAATTCATAGTAGAGAAAATCTCGCCATCTCCAGTTGTAAACGTTACCCTATGCTAATGCTCTTCGTGATATCATCGTCTGTTAAATTTTGTATCTACTTCCTTTCTGTCCTTTCTTTGATAAGCCGCTCTCAAACTAAAGCTCAAAGCAAAGCTTACGAAAACATCTTCCGTACAGAATCCTATGATGTCCAAATAGCTTGGGCGGAAATACATTTGGCCTAATATTCTCCACCAAGGCCTGAACAAATTTATATAGCATGTATTGAGGCAATAATATTTGCGAGGGAAGGGTCTATTAATAAACGGAAATCCCATCAGGCCGTGTGAGCAGGAAAATATGGATTATGGGGAACGGTAATACAATCTGCATAAATGTATGAAATAACGCTCTACGCGAATAAGCTGTGAGTTATAAGAATAATATTGTATCTCTCTTCGAGTGAGATAGACATGCTGCATTTGTTAACTTAGTGAACAAGTATACACTCACTGACAATGAATTTTAAAATTAAGCATACGTTTAGATGCATTGCATAACTGCTTTTCATTAAGATTCATCATTACGTGCAAAATGCATTTTAAGATACAAGTAGATATTTCGCGATGTAGGAAAAGTATATAATAATATATTTTATTACGTTTCGTATAAGATTATTTGATTTGTCGATTAAAATTCAGTGAACTATAACACAAAAAAGTGGAAGTGGTGAAGAGCACTTGTTTTATCACTTTATTTTTCTTTTATTCTTTCAGGGCCGCGGTGGCCCGGTTGGAAGAGTAACGGACTTGCAACCGAAGGGTTGCGAGTTCGAATCCAGCCAAACACCGTCGTGTACAAAGGGGGCTGGTGCACGTTAAATCTGTCGTGGCCTCAAATGTCCTCACGTTGGCGTGGTGTGGAAGTTTGGAGAGTGGGGTGCCAGCTCAGGTGTTGCCTCGTCATCTGACCGTGGTTCAAAATTACGTGGTGTTGTCCTCGGATCTTTCCCTTTGGGATTGATCCCGGACCGTCACCAATAGCCCATTGTGTTGCTCCAGTGTGACGTTAATTGAAATACCCCACCCCCCCTTTTATTCTTTCCAATAATGCGCAAACCTCAACCCTTCTGGTAGTCGTCTCGACGAGGTATCCGTCATTAGAAGAAAGCTGACCAGATCTTTATCTTGTTTTCGTCAAAAAATCGGTAATATCGGGATGACGAGATATCTCGTCATTAGCAAAATTGGTCAGATCTTTATGAACGAGATAACTCATCGAAACCACTTGGAGGGTTAGGCATGCATCTCAGATACATTCTGATCACTACTAAGCAACTGGATATTTGATCACTGATTAAGTATCCAGTACTTTCAACTTCATCTCCTTTTTTCGATGGAGAAACTGTTGGAATCGGTCTCAAACCTCCAATTATAGTGCCGTGTGGGGCACATAAATTTGAAGAATGTAAATCTTTGAATGTATAAAAGTGAAGAAAGATTGGGGATCATGATCTGATCAGACTTCTTCTTGTTGTTTTCTAAAAGTATGTTTTTAAACCATAAGACTTGGCTACGTAATAAAATTTATTTTTAATGTATAAAACTCTGTCTTCAATCGATAAAATCCAACAATTGGTTATGGGCCTCAGACCTTAAGCTGAACCTGAATTCTGCCACTACCGGTATCCAGTATGATGGGTATTCAAGAAATGTCCATGTTTTCCTTCCCGAAGTTATCGGATTTCAACTATGCCACGTGGAAGACGGACATGAAGGTATTGCTAATCGACCGGAACTGCTGGGAATTTATCACTAAAACGGAACCTCTATTATTGGAAGATGCTCCAGAACAAGAAAAAAGAGACTATCGTTATAGGAAGCAGAGGACATACACAACTATCTACCAGGGCATAGACAGAAAATATCAAGTCTTAATTTCATCTACTGAGGACGGTAAGGAAGCCTGGGATATATTAAAGACCAACTTTGAACCAGCATCTAGAGCACGATTGGCAGGCCTTGTGGACGAGTTCTTTTCAATCCGCTACCAGCCGGAGGACGAATCCATTGGACTCTTCTGCAAACGAGTGCATGAGAAGCTGTTACAGATAAAAGAAGGTGGATTCGAAATCCCAGACCTCTTAGTTTGCTTTCAACTAATAAGACATTTGCCTCACGAATACGATAATCTGGTACAACTGCTATACAGGATAGATGACAACGAGTTCATGCTAGACAATTTGTCTAAACATTTAATAACAGAATCCAGCCGGATCGACCTGAAGCGGAAGGACGAAGACACAAAATTAAGTATCGTGGCCGATGCTTATGCTACAAGAAACAAGTCATCTAAATACAAGGAGACACGGGCGTCTACTCCTGATCACAGCAGATGCGTAATGGACCCTGAATTAATTCCTTCAAGCCCAAGAAAGTCGACAGTTTGTCGTATGGGGCCGCGACCATTCTGCAACTACTGCAAAAAGTCGGGACATTACGAATCGAAGTGCTTCAAGAAATGCAATCGGCAGAAACCTGGTGGTGAATTATTTTATATGGAGGACAATCCAAAAACTGATCTTCAACGTGCCTATGCAGTTTCAAATTTTCCAAATGAAAGACCGAGGGAATTTCTTATTGATTCTGCTGCAACTGCTCACTTCTGTAAAGAACGTGATATGTTTACGACATTCAGAAAACTACCACCACAGAAGATCCTAGTCGGAGACAAGGACAGCACCTCGGAAGTATTAGGTATGGGTGATATTCAATTTACAGTTTTAGATAGAAACAGAAATTATGATATAACTTTAAAAGATGTGTTATACTCGCCTAATATGAGAAGAAATTTAATTAGTGGTGCTCGTATTGACCTTGTGGGAAACCAAATTAAATGGGGAAATAACAAAATGATTATTTATAATAGTTATAATAAATATTTGTTTACTGTTCCCAGAATTGGAAAATTGTATATCTTAAAAGGTTATCCCAAGATTAAAAATTATACATATGTAACTGGTTTAGATCTAGAAAAAGCCCACCGTAGGTTTTGTCATGTTAACATGCCCTTAATTGAAAATATGAGTAAAATTAATTGTGTAAAAGGAATTGAAAAACTTAATTGTAAAAATATAGATAAAAATTGTAAGATTTGTGCTATTGCTAAATCCACTAGAATATCCTTAAAAAGAAACTATATGTACGAAAGGAAAACTAAAAATGTTTTGGAAAGGATCCATATGGATTTGTGGGGTCCTGCTCCAGTTAACTCTCTAGGTGGAAACAAATACTTTTTATCTATTATTGATGATTTTTCACGTAAAGTAACTGTTTATATTATTCAAAATAAGAATGTTTTTGATTACTTTAAAAAATACTTGGTTAGAGCTGAAAGACAGCTAAATGTTAAGTTAAAATGTGTCCGAACTGACAATGGTTTAGAATTTTGTCACAAAGAATTTAAAAAGTTTTTAAATGATCTAGGAATAAAAATCGAAAGAACTTCAACTTATACCCCTGAACAAAATGGCATTGCAGAAAGGTTCAATAGAACAGCCATGGATTGTGTCAGAGCTATGCTTCAAGACAGTGGTTTACAACCACAATTTTGGTCAGAAGCTCTTTTAGCATTTATTCATACTAAAAATAGATGCGAACACAAATTAACTGAGGGTATATCTCCTAACGAAATATGGACTGGTTTCAAACCATCAGTAAAACATTTTAGAATTTTTGGCTCTTTGGCATATGTTCATATTCCTAAAATACAGAGAAATAAATTACAACCCAGAGCTAAACTTGGTATTTTGACAGGATATGGTTTGAAAACTAAAGGTTACAGAATATATATCCCAAACGAGAAGAGAATAGTTGAAACAGTCCATGTTCATATCGACGAAAGTAAGAAAGCTGTTGATGTACTATTTGGTAAAAACTTTGAGTACGTTTCTTTCGATCTTAATTCTAATATTCCTATTTATCAATCAAATGAAAATATAAAAGTAAAATCGGAAAGTGAAACTCAAGTTTTAGATTCTAAAGATTTAGTTAAAACTGAGGACTTAAAAAGTCTTAACATTTCAAATTGGCGAAGAATCGAAAAACCTAGAAATAAAAGCAATAGGATAGATGTATACTATTATTCTCCTGAAAATTTGAGAATGAGATCTTTAAATGATATTAAAAAATACTGTACTAAAAATAAGATTAGGTTTGATCCTGTAAATTTCAATTTTAAGCCAGAAACTGAACATCCTAATGTGGATATTTCTAATGTGCCATCTACTTCTAGTGATGAATCTAATTTTTTAGACCAACAGATGTACGACATGTATGATCAGTGTTACAATGTCGAAATCCCCAAAAGTTATGAAGAAACGCAAACAAGTAAGGATAAAATTAAATGGAATACTGCCATGAATGAAGAAATTCAGATAATGAAGGATAGGCAAGTATGGAAATTAGTGGACACACCCCCAAATACAACCATAATTGGAAGTAAGTGGGTGTACAGCATAAAAATGGACGAAAACAATATACCTAAAAGGTATAAAGCTCGTCTTGTTGCTCAAGGTTTTAAGCAAAAACCCGGCATTGATTTTAAAGACATTTTTTCACCAGTTGTGAATTTTTCTATTGTTAAATTATTGTTTGTACTATTGATTTCTATGTTGGGTTGGTATCACTGTCAAGTTGACGTGAAAAGTGCATATTTATATGGACACCTTAAGGATACTATATACATGAAACAGCCAAAAGGATTTGTGCTGAAAGGATCCGAAAACAAAGTATGTCTATTGGAAAAGGCTATATATGGTCTGCATCAAAGTGGTAGAGAATGGAATTTGGAATTAGACGGTATTTTAACTAAATTAGGATTTTCTCAGTTAAATTGGTGTAATTGTGTCTACAAATTTAAAGATGTAATTTTAATTGTTTATGTAGATGATATGGTTTTGTTTTCAAAAAGGGAACATTTGATAAATGAAGTAATCGAATTATTGGACAAAAAATTGGATCTTACAGTCCTAGGTAAAACTAAATATTTGTTAGGCGTAAACTTTCAAGAAATTGAAAATTCGATTTATTTACATCAAATTACCTACATTGAAAAATTAATGTCAAAATTCAAAGATCTTCCTAAAAGTTTTGTGAATTTACCTTTTAAAATTGGTTGTAACTTACCTGATAAGGTTAAAGAGGAAGAAATAATTGAAAATGATTTAATGAGGAAATTTCCCTATCGTTCCTTAATAGGATGTTTATCGTTTTTGTCAGATAGATCCAGACCAGATATTGCATTTGCCGTTAATATAATGTCTCAGTTTTGTAATGGTTATACTTACAAACACTGGTCTTACGTTGTTGATATTATGAACTATGTTTTTCTTACAAAGGATTTTTAAAATTAATCTTTCCAATGTAAAAAGTTCAAATTTGATTGCTTTTTCTGATGCAAATTGGGGATGTGGTCTCACAAACAGACATTCAAGCAGTGGCTATTTAATTTATTTTGGTAACATCCCAATATCATGGAAATCTTCTAAACAAAAGTGCATAGCTCTTAGCTCAATGGAATCTGAATTTATTGCACTAACCGATTGCACTAAAGAAGTTATTTGGTTTAGTAGAATTATAAATGAATTAAGTTTGTGTGATTACATAAGACCCCAAGTATATTGTGATAATCAATCTGCTATCTATTTTTCAAAAAATAGTCAGGAAAATGTGAAAACTAAACATATTGATATCAAGTACAAATTTATTCGTAAATTAATAAAAGATGAACTATTTAACGTAAATTATATTTCATCGGAAAATAATTTGGCTGACTTTTTAACAAAGCCTTTATTGTTAAATAAATTTAAAAATATTATTAGAAAAATATTTTGTTAGATTTATATATATATATATATATATATATTGAATTGTAATACATCTGCTGAGGTTTTACAACCGATGGGGCCGCATGTTGGAATCGGTCTCAAACCTCCAATTATAGTGCCGTGTGGGGCACATAAATTTGAAGAATGTAAATCTTTGAATGTATAAAAGTGAAGAAAGATTGGGGATCATGATCTGATCAGACTTCTTCTTGTTGTTTTCTAAAAGTATGTTTTTAAACCATAAGACTTGGCTACGTAATAAAATTTATTTTTAATGTATAAAACTCAACAGAAACATCTCACTCTGGATACATCATCTTCTGTAAGCCTGGGTCACAAGGAATTGGATCTAATGATTCAATCCTATATTCGATCACATAAGAAGCTCGCCGTTATACCTTCACGTGAAAAACTGAAGGAACTACACTGCATCAAAAATCGAAACACGCAAAGTATTCATCGATAACAATGAAATTTCGGTTTGCAAAACCCTCTGTAACAGACATGCAAGTGTTTAAAGTTTGAGCGCAATGAAAGCCTGGCACATGTGAAGTGTGCATGCTATGAATACTCTGGTTTGTAGTTGAATTTTCATCAGTTGCGACTAAAAATGATTGGGCGATACACCTGAGCACCGTAAACTCAACCGAACGACTTTGAGAGGGGTCGCATTGTGATACTGTGAGAAGCAGGCAGGTCTTGCCGACAAATCCCCAGTCATGTGGGACGTACATCAACTGTCGTGACAAGGTGTTGACATCAGTAAATCAGTGAAGCTACACATGCATGCCAGGGAGCCTCGTGAGTAAAGACAAATGCGAGAGAAGATAGGCTGAGAGTGAGACAAGATGAAACTGCTTTCTTATCAAAAAATCATCCCACGATGCATGTCGTCCATTATACAGCCTCCTGTAGCATTATTGAACCATTGCCAGACGCCTGGTGGTGACAGGACTGCATGCACGTCGCTTGTTAATACGTATGCCTTTGACAACCGAACATCTTCGATTGCATCTGGAGTGGTGCCGTGTCCCAGAGAGTCGTGGACAGGCATTGAGTGGCAGCCTACTTGTTTAGTGACGAATCCCACTACTGCCTTGAAACAGATGATTGTTGCATTCGCGTTTGGCGGAGATCGTTCTCAGTTTACACTCGAGCGGCACACCTCTGTAACCCCTAGTCTAATTGTGTGGTAAGCCATCTCTTACGACAGTCTATCCCTTCTAGTATTGGTATGAAATAGTTTGACAGCACGACTACACGTCCAGTAGATTCTACAACATGTTTTGCTTTTCATGTCACGTCTCCAATAAGTTATTTACCCATACGTCTCAGGAGTGTTTTCGTGGTGTTGAAACCCTTTTTTGTCCAGCGAGATCCCCAGACATGTCTCCGATTGAGCATGTTTGGAATACGCGAGGCCGTCAATTGAATGTAAGGGATCTAGAGCAGCAGCCGCAGAATGCTTGGCATAATTTGTCACAGGATAGCTTAAAGGTTATGTTTGACTTCGTGACAAGCCATATATCAGCATGTATCGCCGCCAGATGGTACTTTGCAACTTACAAATTTATGACCTTTTTGATATAATTCTACTCCCAATAATAGTCCTCTAGATTTAATATTATGCTCATTTCTTTATCCTTTTATGTACATCATGCACTCTAAATTTCATTCCGATCGAACTTTGGTTTCGGGCGGAATCGATATTTTTGTCTCTCATAGAGTTTATTGTAATATATGAAATGTAATAATTTCAGTCGAGATGAGTAAATACCTAATATATATGCTCATATATGTAGTAGACAATTACTTCAAGGCAACTTTAATATGCATTGGTCTAATAAGCAAATTGAACTCTATTTTCGCCAAACCAGCAAGTAAATCTCTTGCACTAACATTTTCACGGGAGTATTTAATAGAGCCACCAAATACGTGACTTTTCAAAAGATGACTCCTTAAAGATCCAGACGCGACTCTTTTAATACCGTGAGCTCAGTTCGGATACTCAGCAACGCAAAGACGTGCGTTATTTTTATAAATTCGCAGGACACTTCTTCAAGCAAACGAATTACAGTACTTAGTCCATAATTATCCTCCCCGAGGTGCGCCATTAGTCGCCGAGCAACGACACATTCAGCGTGAAGGAAAACACTTCGGTGGACGGCGAAGCTTTCTCGAAAGGACGGCGGAAATTACGCTCTTTCCCACCGCCCCCGGACCAAAACTGCACCTTTTACTCTAACGCTTCTTGGAGAGTTGGAAAATCTCGAATTAATGATGTCTGTGCGAAGGGAGGTAAAGTGCCGTAACAACCTCATTAGTGGGGACACACCCAGAACCACCCCTGCTGAAGCATCCACTCATTATGGGCTTGTGGAAGGCTGTCAGCGACAGAGATATCCCTTCTAAAGAGGAGGACCACAATGGCTGCCAATTACGGCGATCGCACGCTCTACGGTAACGACGTTAGCGAGAAAGGTGTCAAGTGGAGGTGTTCCGTCCTGCTGAGCATTGACGCTCCCCCGGATATAAAAATGGGAGAAAAAAGATGGGAGTAAGAAAATAACTAACAAGAGGGGGATGCGGAAGAGTTGTTGCCGGGAGAGAAACCGGGAAAATAGCGCGGTGGCTTGGCGGACGGATTTTTTCCCTTTTTCCTCTCCTCGGGATTTTCTACTAATGAGGGAGGATTTATTTGATGGATTGTGGTTGTTGAGGCGGTGCTTTGGTGTTGGGATGCGAGTTGTTTTCGGAGGAGTCACGAAACTAATTATTTGGACGAGTCAAAAATGGGTTTCGTTTCCTGCAGCGAAATGCGGGGAAAAAAGCGACGCCTGAGAAGGGGAGGCGTTTTCGTAATCGAATAATCTGCAACGTTAATGCGCCTTATTTTGTTTTTAGGCCTTGGGGAACTTTGGAGGTAGTTTGCGACGGTAATTTTAGTTGAATGCATGCTCTCGCGTTGCATTTCGTTCAAAAACAATTTTGGAATCGTGAAAACTTGTACTAATCTAATAGATACTTACACAACTAATGTATTCATTCACCGAGTGAACAAAATATTGTAACCACCTGTTTAGTTGCATGCTTTCTGCAGTAACATAAGTTTAGAAATAAGCAGTAATTTTAGTTATAAAGATTTCCATATCTAACAATAAAAAGTGGATAATATCTGACTTTAAAAGCTGCATGGATTTTCTTCAACAAATTTTACCATTAAAAGTCATACTGAAAGCAGTACTAACCTAACTAATATCACAAATTCCCGTGCCTAGTGTCGTTAGACACTATAACAATTTAAAATAACAGCAGTGTAAGTAATTTATTTTATGATAAAAGAACGACAATTTGAGATGTTTTTGATTTGGATCCTTAGACATGCGGGGATTCCAGGTTCAGAAGGCAGCAAAAAGTGCGACAATGATTTTAAATCCAAAGTCCCAGTGCAAGATGTAAACAGTGTTTTAAAACAAGGAATAAATTCATTCTGGCAGAAAACATGGGAACAAGAAAAACAAAAGAAACGTCATGTCATACAACCTTCAATAAAACTATTTCAATCATGAATTAGAATCATCATGGAAAATCGACAAGTCGTCGTATCGAACATACATTTTTTATACACAGACATTTGTTTTGCGAAGAACCTGCTCCATTGTGTTCATCTTGCAACACCCCCATTTTTATCAGTAAAACCTATTTTGACCGAATGTTCAATATTCAAAATCATAGACTAGACCGATTTAGAGTTTTAATACTACCCTAAAAGTTGATGGTCTGTTCATACCACAGAAATTTATTTTTAATCATAAAGAACATTGGCTTTATAAGCAGTATTTATATTATATAACTTGATTTAATTAAAATTGTCGAATATTAGGGGTGGGTTGGGTTAGGTACAAGTTAAATCTGTCATAGCCTCGAATGACCTCACGTTGGCATGGTGCGGAAGTTTGGAGAATGTGTGCCAGCTCAGGTTGACCTAGTCGTCTGACCGTGGTGGTTAAAAATTTCTAGGTGTTATCCTCGAATCTTTCCCTTCGGAATTGATTCCGGACCTAAATTAATAATATCAATGGCCCGTTGTGTTGTTCTAGGCAGTTTCTCAAACTGTGCTCCGCAAAACAATTCCCAGTGCTCCGCGAAAAGGTAGGACATGTTTAAAATTTTAAAAAATGTTATTAAACATATTTTAAAGTTTAAAATTAAAAATATCTTTTACGAAAAAAAATGGGACAAAAATATTTGAATATTATGACCTTTTGCGCTCTCGGTGTGTAAGAAAAAAAAATCGAGTATAAATCATTTCATCAAGTGAAACATTGACTATATAAAAAGGTTGTCGGCATTCAATGTGTCAGTTTCTCGTCCGCCAGTCGACAAAACAAATTTACGTCAAAAGGCAACACCAGACAACACAGAGCCATACAACACGGAGCCAGACAGAGGCTGGACTCACTGTCTCCGCGTTTGCAGAAACAATTAGAAGCTTCGACACCTTTCCAGAATTATCGGAAATTTTTTTATTGCATATAAAACTGGTGGTGTACTCACTTCTCAAATCAGTTACATTTTAGTCAACATTCAGTCGAGAACCGACAAATTATAAAGTTCATTATATGTAATTTATTATTTTTAAAAATCAATTTTCTGTAGCTTCTCAGATTTTTCGTTTTGATGACAAAATATCTGTCTTGTGGAGGTTTCTTCAAATACTAAATTAGTGATACGGGGAATAACATCGATTTTCTTTCAATGGATCACTGGCTGGAGATGGGGACCTTAAAAAACATCAAAACTTTTGCCAAGCCAATTGGAATAGACGTGGAAGCATCAATATCTAAGAGGTATGTACTCGTTTTGGTTTTATTCGATGTTTGAGGGGACACAGCACCCCAAATATATTAAGATATTTAGTTCTTTTATTTTTTAAAAGATGAACCGTATTAAATAAAAAAAAATATAAAGTCATGGCTGCAGACTAAAGCAAACATTCCATCATCGAGAAAGTAAGAGAAATACACAAAATTTTTATTATTTATTTGCACTTCAGTTTTATTAGTTTTTCATTTTTTATAATAAAGAAAAAAAATTAAATCTTTAAATTAAGTAAACTTAAAAATGTAAAAATTTATTTTGCACTTTGAGTTTTAATGCCGAAAACAGTAATTTTTGTTTGTAGATGAAATTTCAATTATATAATTTAAAATACCATAAATTTTAAAATAAACAAAAAAATGTTGAGAATTGTTTGTTGTTTATAATTCGTTGTTTTGCTTCTTCTCAAGCATATGAAAACTATATGCCCTGTCCATTTTCGTACACCTAGTCCTGCAATCTGTTGACTGTCGTTCCTGTATCAAAATGGTTAAACTCATTACGATATTTTAAAATCTTGAAAAATTAGAATCCCTAAAAATAAAATTTTACTATTCACGTATAAGATTTTGCATTTTACATTTTTTAAAGTTTTACAATATTTTCTTTTAAAAAACCCTCAATGAATCTTTCTAGATGCAATATCTTATTTAAACTTTTTACTGAATTTATGCTGTTGTTATATACAGCTAATGTTCATATTACTTTCTAATTGCAGTGCGGAAGAAGATAGAGGTGTTACTGCTGCTGTACAAGCTGGTTTTTCGGATGAATCCTTGACTGGGGATGCAACAGAACTTCTTGAACTATCGAACAAGTTGCATAGCTCTACTTCCTCGGATACAAGTTCTACAATTGAAAAAACTTTAAAACGAAAGTATCATGATTCTTATTTGGATATTGGGTTCGCTGAAACCACCGATAATAAACCTCAGTGCGTAATTTGTGGCAAAGTCTTGCCGAACAGTTCAATGTTTCCAGGAAAAATGCTTCGTCATTTTGAGGGGGTCCATCCAGAATGCAAGGATAAACCAACTGATTTTTCAGAAGGAAGTATATTGAACTCAGGAATGTCCAGAAATGTATATCGTATCATTCAAAAACTGTCAACGAAAAGGCTTTGATGGCATCTTACTTAGTCATTTACTGAATTGCTCAAGCTGGCGAAGCCCATACTGTTGCTGAAAACCTTATCAAACCTTGTGTAAAAGACATTATCGAATGCATGTTTGACGTAAAGACTGCAAAAGTGATAGACACAATTTCTTTGTAAAATGACACAATCTCGCGACGAATCGGGCACTTAGCAGAGAATGTGAAAGCTACTTTAATTTCTCGTATAAATTCCACTAAATTTTCGCTTCAAATGGATGAATCAACCGATGTTGTTGGTTTGGCAATTCTTATGGTATTTGCGCGCTATCCATATTTGGACTCTTTTCAAGAGAATTTACTTCTCTGCAAGCTTACTTCTCTTGAAGTTCATCTCTTTCGTTTGATTGATACTTTGAACTCTTATTTTCCAAAAGGATTGCATGAAAACATAAAAGAAAACGTTTAGGTTGTAACACTGTAGCGTCTTCACACTATGTGGTGGGAAATCGTATAAATGAGTACTAATGGTTGTACTGCTTTCTGGATTATTTAATAACAAAGAAATATCTCCAGTTACATGAAATATGTACAGTACAGAAAACAAATTTGCCCGCAACGGGACTTAAAGGCGGTACCCTTTCTGGGACCTCTGAGAGACACTCCCAACACCGTTGAAGTTCTAGCGTCGTCTGCCTTCATCCTCCCTGGACTCGGGTCGGCAAAAGGCGGTGGGGGACGTCCTCTCGTCCCCCATTGGTCAAAGTTCTCCTGGTGGATTTTTCTTTTTTTTTTCTCATGAGTTCCAGAATGTTCGGGCGCCGCCGAGACGAACTGTCCCCGAATTCCTTCAAAACCCTGGGAGCGTCGGCAGAGATGAAGGGGCTTCGGTTCCCATTCACCTTTTGTGCCCCGGCACCGAACCATGGCTGCTGGGCTGATCGGCGCCTCCATAGTCTGAAAGGGGAGAGGAACACCTCCGGGAAAAGGAGTGTAAGATGCTTCGTCACAACACCATACTCTATATCCAAAATTCCATCCTCTCTGACATCACAGGACTATGAATGCTTGCTTGATTTGACATCAGATACAGCGATAAGATCAAAGTTTGAAACTGAAAAATCAATCTCAGATTTTTGGTGTACGCTAAAAGATGAATTTAAAATCCTAGCAGATAAAGCGAAACTTATTCTCCTGCCCTTAGCAACCACTTATTTATGCGAAACAGGATTCTCCGCATACGCCGCTACTAAAACAAAATACAGATTACGTCTCAATGCAGAGCAAGATATTCAGTTGGAACTATCCGAAATTCATCCAGATATAATCTCATTGTGCAAATAAATCAAAACAGCCTCATCCTTCTCATTAAATTTCTGTTTCACGAAACCAAGTAAAAATTTGTAACAAATGTAATAATGCCAAATTAATAAAATAACAAATTGTGGATCTGCAATATTTGCCCTGAATTTATTTTCAAAAGTTTTTTTTTGCATGTGTGTTTTCCGTCTGCAATGGAAATTAGTGCAGAAAAAAAAATTAAACGGTGAAATCTAATGTCCTGCAAGCTTAAATGACGAAACTACCTTGTATCGTCAATGCTATTTTGTCGTTCTATTTACTAAATACAGTTTATAGCTGCGAGATAAAATTTAGTGCTCTGCGTTGAATTTCCAATTTCAAAGGTGCTCCGCGACTGAAACTGTTTGAGAACCTCTGCTCTAGAGCAACGTAAATTCAACTACCTTAATTTAAATTTGTACTCAAAGTTTGCTGTATTTTATATTTGATTTTTTTTAATTTGTTTCTGTAAAAGAAATATCGAGTACTAAATATATATCTTGGAGTAACTTGGTCAGATTTGGCCATTGCGCCAAAGAAAACCAAACACCAGTTTAGATGGCTCTTTGGCCACCATTGCCCTCAATAGTCCTTGAATTATTTTCGTAGGAAGGTAGGTATTTTAATTAACGTCGCACTGGAGCAACACAAGGGGCTATTGGTGACGGTCCGGGATCAAATGCGAAGGGAAGGATACGAGGACAACAACACGTAATTTTGAACCACGGTCAGGTGACGAGGTCACACCTGAACTGGCACCCTATTCTACAAACTTCCATACCACGCCAACATTAGGACATTTGAGGCCACAACCGATTTAACGTGCACCAGCCATCTTTGTACACGATGGCCTTTGGTTGGATTCGAACTCGCAATCCTCTGGTTGCTAATCCGTTAATCTTTCGACCGGGCTACCGTAGCCCCTGAATTCTTTTGGTTAAGCATTCTTAATTATATGTAACTAGCAGTACCCGCACGGCGTTGCCCGTGACATCATTCTTGTTATGTCTCACTGATTCTGAAAACATTAAAAAGAAAAAACAATAATTTTAAGAATGAGTCCCACCACCACCCGACATGACACGGCCATGTCACCTCATTCCTTCCACTTTACTGATTATTGCCTAGAGAGCTTCATGATACACTATGTTGAATATTCTTCCATTTAGCATGCGGCATGTCCAGTCATGATGGTGACTTCAATAATATTCGGCATCAGTTTCTTGAGAGTCGTTCCATTGCAGAGTGAAGGTGGATGCAGATTTGTGAGAAGCATAATCGGTGCCCCAATCTTCAGCTCTAATAAGTGCGAGGGTCCTCCAGATGGCTCCAATGTGTTCAAAAACTCTGTTGTGTAGTTCACAGCCTCATCTGTGTCACATGTAGTGTCGATAGATTTGTATTATACAAATACAGAAATTATACAAATTCAAAAGTAAGTTATGAAAAACCACTACTGAAATAAAAATGTGAATGAATCTTTAAATATAGCGATATAATTTTAAAGTCTTGTTATGTCAGCTCACTGATTCCGACAACCTAAATGAATCACAATGTCAGCGAAATCAAAACCAAATTAAACAGTAATAAACAAAATTGCAGAAATGATTCAAATTCAAAAGTAAGTTATGAAATAACCACTACTGAAATAAAAATGTGATTCAATCTAAATATAATGCTATACTTTTAAAAAGTCTTAACGCTAAATCTCACTGATTCCGACAAACAACCTAAATGAATCACAATGTCAGCGAAATTAAAAAATCGTAAACAAAATTGTAAAAAATGATACAAATTCAAGAGTAAATTATGAAATAACCACTATATACTATTTGCTAAAAATACCCAAACAAAAACAGAAAGCAATAAAAAAAATAACAAAGTTAATCAAGAGCGCTTTGAATACGTTGGATGGTCTGCAGCTGCATACAGATATTTACACAGTTGCCTTATCAGACATTCTTTTTAGAATTTAAACAGAGAGCCTTGCCTTATTGCCAAGAGCAGAAGCTGTATGATCTCTCTCACATTGTTGTCATTCTTAGGAAACCGAATAATACAAAAATATGCCAATAAATTAATTAAAAAAATTCTAGATTAAATTTTAAAATTCGGGCTTCGAGGTACATTCAGTCACCTTTAGGACTACCAGTGTGCCAAATTTCATGGCTGTAAGTGCTATAGATTCGTCTGGACACCGCACACACACAGACACACAAACACTTCCTTTTCTAATAGTAGAGATTGGGACTTTAGAATAATATTAGACCAAATACGGTGTCGAATATTCACTAAAAAATTATCCAGCTCTTGAAAAGTTAATGAACGCATATCTAATTGTCTTGATGTTCCATTTGATTTTGCCTCACGAATTCTCAATTGGAACAAGATGCGATGATTAACAAGGCTAAAATAATGTCTCAAATCCTTTCGCGTTCATTGTGAGAATAATGAACGCCAAGTGTGTTTTTCACTCAGTGTTTTCTTGAGTGATTGTTACCTTTTCATTGAAATGATCCACAAACCAGTACTGGAGAAGGCAGAAAAGATATCTAAATTCATTTAGGTGGTTTTGTACTGCCTTCACTGTATAGGTAAGTAAGATAGAGATGGGGCATTTTCACGGAAGTCGGCTCCTGTATATAAACGATAGCTTTTCTTCAATTCAAAAGTACAATATTTTGTTATCGAAATATGTACTAAGTAATGTTTGTTGAAAATTAGAATAACAGTTCAAAAGACTTGAAAAGACGTCATTGCGCAATCTCTATCTTAAGGTTGAAGGTAAGATGGCGCACTTGGAAACACTTTTCTTACATTTTTTTTCCACAATCATTGCAATTATATGCATATAAGGTGAAACTTTCAGGAGCCATGATTTACAATTTACACATTTGATACAATCACGGCCTTTTTTAAACAAATATAAATCTTCCCAACATTAAGAGCATCTTTTAGAGCGCATTGCGTGTTTCGTGAGTTCTTGGTTCATCTTAAATTATCATAATTGCCATTTTCTTCAATTATAAGTCTGAAATTAATGGGCGTTTAATATCTAAGCTTTCGACAAACTCGAAGGCAAACTTTCTAACTGTCTTCTCATCTAAGCCAAATCCTGTCCTGCAGATATTTTTACGTAATCGGCAGGTCATTTTTCATTTCTTCCAGGACACCTTGATAATAAAAAAAGGCAGATGAATTTGATTATACACTCATCACTCACCACTAAAGCCCATTTGTGACATAAGAGAAAAAGATAGCACTGAAGTGCGCTACCATTTGGTCTCACTGAAATTGAACCCTTGGCAAAATGTCAATATTTCTTCAATCGTCCAAGTGTTGCTTCTAGTATATTATAAATTCTCTATGCTTCACGGAAACCGATTTTATCAGAACTTATACGAGAAACAGCTTGCTGTTAAAGCAAGCCTGTCGACGAACGCTTCTTCGGACCTCGTTGTCTTAGGTAAATCTGAATAACTCCGAGAATAAACTGGGGACATGATCAAATAGACTTAAAGAGAACATTTAATTATTTACTGCGTTCACACACAAAATATGTTTATAGAAGTCTAACAAAAACGTCGCGAAAATAGTTATTTTTGAACAATCGAATGACAATAGAAATACTCTAATACATCTTTCTATGGAAAATGAAACAAACAGTGCGTCATTTTACCCTGACAATAGGCGTGTCATTCCTCTCAAATGGACGGGAAAGACGACGCGTTCATTAATTTGATAACGAATTTTGAATGTTCCTCGTTCTAAATGTTTCCGAAATCAAAAATTGGTGTCCTATATTATTGTATTTGAGATTTGAATAACACATTAAATTTAATATGTTTATAGAAGACAATATATTAATAGAAGACATTTCCTCATAGTGGCTCAGTGGGTGCGCTAGCAACCTGTGAGTTGTAGACGATATAGGTTCGATTCCTATAAATTTCCCTGGGTGTATGTCTCTCTTCTGTGTAAGTAAAATTTTCTTTGTGTGTATGCATGTCCATTACTCGGTGTTGTCTGTCTTGTATTTGGCGCTGTTTGATCAAATATGATATTTCGCCATAAACCTAAATCAACCAACCCTTCTTCATAACTGAATATATTTGATTCAAGAGTTCGTGATCGATAAATTAATGGCTCCACGTCACTAAATTTTAGTGAATTTGAAGACGAAAGATATCAGATAAAGACACGTAATATGGAACAGCTGATTTTAAGATTATCAAAAGTGAGGAATAGTTTTTTTAATGAATCAATCGCCAAATCTGCACAAAATGAACCAAGATTCTTGTGTGAATAGATAATTTATCAAACATTAAAAGCTGCGTGATATATTGAGGTGTGAAATAATATGGAGTTACTGTAGTAATTTTAGTAATAGCTGTAATAGTTTAACCTGGAATTTACACGAAAAGCGAAGCTTGAAGCAAACGACCCTTGATTTCCCAATTCTAAAGATTGAAATTTTCTCTGTTTACAATCCTAAAATTCATCGAGCGACAAGTTAAAGAGAGCGATAAAGCCGAATGCATGATATATTGAGGTGTGATATAGCAGGAGGTTATGGAACACACTTGACGAATTTATCAAACACCAAAAAACTTATCCTTTTAGCTAAAAAAATGTATATTTATTTGGTCCTAAAGTATTAAAAGACAATTAATTTCATATTTTATACCCCTATTTTTAAATTCATCAAACTTTTATTACATTGGAAAGGGTTAGGAAGGTTTTTTATACGTCATTTGAATACTTCAAAAGAGAGAGAGAGAGAGAGAGAGAGAGAGAGAGGCACTTCCCCAAACAAAAAAAACTTATCCATATCAATGCTATATTCAATTAGCTTTGTTTCTAAGAATTCAGGAGAATAGGTTTGTTTTATCTAATGATGATTTATCGATGTTGATTGTTCAATTCCCCGCCCGATTTCAGATTTTAGCCAGTATCGCGTCAATAATTCTTCATCTCATTATTTTCCTTTTACGTCCGACTACGCTTGAAATTTTGTGGGTCGAAACAATTATAATAGAATTGTAACAATAAATTACACTATAATTCAATAATATACAATGGAATCTATATTACAAAAAGACAATGTATGTGGGTGTCCACAGAAGAAACGAGACTTGGATACTTCATGGATATAGTAGAGCTAAGCTCAATTATTTGAGTTTAGGAGTAAAATACTGATTAGTGAATTTTTAATAATGTAAAAAATTATTAAATGACTCGTCCTACAGAGAATATCTTCATAATATGAAAATTTTATTATTTTCCAAACATATTTCAGAATACAGAAAATGCATGCTATATGGAACCTGTCACATAATTGTATGCAGCCATATTGCGCAGACACGTGCTTCGACGGAAAAGTCTTGGCGTGGTGTGGAAGTTTGGAGAGTGGGATGCCAGCTGAGGTATGTGACCTCGTCATCTGACCGTGGTTCAAAATTACGTGGTGTCCTTGAATCTTTCGCTTCGGGTTTGATCCCGGATCATTACCATTAGCCTGTTGTGCTGCTACAGTGCGACGTTAATTAAAATACCTACCTCGACGGAAAAGTTACACTTTTTTAAGAAAAAATAAATTTTGCAAAAAACTAGTATTTAACATATACAAATAAGCGTATTTTATAATGTACCTCAAAATGCAAAAATAGTTCTATTTAAAAATCGGATACTGTACTGACGCTCAAAACAGAGTATGGGTGCCTCCTTGTAATAGTAACCTTTTTACAAATCCCGGTAGTTTTGATTATTACCTTTCGAGTTATCGTAATATTCCATATTTCGTGCACTTACCCTTCTGTCCATTATTTCTTTTTCTACGGTCAAAGAAAACTCCGAATTAGGCATTGTGTAAATCTATTTTAATTTCAGCGTGAGATTCCTTTTCTGTCTGGCTAAATGTAGTTGGCGGTAGTGTTTTTGTGGTGGAACGTGCTTCC
Organism: Meta bourneti; assembly: GCA_933210815.1. NCBI lineage: Eukaryota > Metazoa > Arthropoda > Arachnida > Araneae > Tetragnathidae > Meta > Meta bourneti. The sequence goes on along the minus strand of CAKOFA010000001.1, from coordinate 244,549 downwards.
CTGTACGTATTCCAAGTTATATAATAGTTAATTAAAGCAGGCCGTGAAATCTCCGTCTTCCGTTTCGTATGTTTCTTTACATTGAAAAAAATCCCCTTCATACGTATAGTAAGTCTAAATGAATATCGGACAGCAGTGAAATTGGTTAAAGCGATTGTAAAATTGGAACAACCATGATAATTCAAAAAGTTTTACACTAAATTAACTTTTACTTTTGTCAGTTGTACTTTTTTAATGTTAGCATTCATAATTTTATAACAATTTATATGTATGAAAAATGGAAATATAACCTACATATCGTCACTCAAAGTGTAAAAGGTCGTATGTCAAAAATTCCATTTTTTCTTTTATTATTGCTATATGTGACATTTTGTGATTTCCACCTGGTAGCAAAATCTCTTATGTCATCAGCTGATCCAATAAAAGGTACAACCAAATGTCAAAAGATTCTATGTTTTTGTAGCTGATTGTTGTAACTGCAAATAGTCGAATGTTTAACTATTTCTTAGTGCAGATGTTTAAGAGTTGCTACAATGATCTCTGCTGGGATTGAGATAAGGTAAGTCTTTAATAACTTTTGGAAAGGCATAGACAGTTGGGAAGCAAAAAGAGCTGTAGTTTAATCATTGGTGGATAAATCAAAACCAGATTTTTGGCGTGGAACAACTGATGTTGATAATTCCCATAAAAATATCTCATTTAAGTATTACCTGAGGATGGGTGATGAAAAAGTTAGGGTATGTAAAAGAATGTTCCTAAACACATTCGACCTAGGTGAAAAATTATTTCGATCTTGGATCATGAAATAACCTCTAGATACCTTATGGTTGAAGAAAACAATGAAAATAACATTGACGATTTACAGCCCTTGAAAATGAAAACAGTCCTGATATTCTAATATCTTCAAGTAAAGACAGAAAAAAGGAATCAGGTCCGACAATTTTTTGAATCTCTACCAAAAATGGAGTCGCACTATTGTCGTGCCAACACTATTAAGAAATATTTAGAGCCTGTGTGGGAAAGCAAGTCACAACTATTTAGAGAGTATGAACGCACCTGCAAAGAGAAAAATGTTCAACTTGCCTCAATAACACTCTTTCATGCTGTATTCAAGGCCTTGAATATTTGATTTTTTCTTCCTAAGGAAGATCAATGCAAGACGTGTATAAAGTACAATCTTGGTGAAGTCACAGCAGAAGATTACCAAAATCATCAAAAGAGAAAAAAAAAGAATCGAGAGAAGAAAAAGAAATGACAAGAAAATAGCTGAAGAATCAAATGAAGTGTCAGTGTACGCTGTTGATATCCCAAAAGTACTGACATGCCCAGACATAAAAGCATCCTCAGCATACTACAAAACCAAATTAAGAGTCCATAACAGGTCTGTTTATAATCTAGCTACATCGGATGGAACATGTTATATCTGGCATAAGGGCAACGGAGATTTAGACAGCTATGTGTTTGCTTCAATGATTGTGAAATTCTTAAGCAAAGAAGTTGAAAACAAACCACATATCACTGAAATAATTATTTGGAGCGATGAGTGCATTTACCAAAATAGATGTGAAAACGTGTCAAACGCTCTTCACTTTGCTGCAAGTAAAGGAGTTACTGTGTACCAGAAATACCTAAAAGCTGGTCATACACAGATCAACCCCAGACCTTATGTTGCAGAAAGTCATACACAGATGGCTAGGATCAATCCCAAACCTTATGTTGTAGAAAGTCTGACATACAGACTTTTTTGCTATTCTAACGGCTACTACAAAAGTATCCGGCCTGGATCAAAGAAAGGGGATCCATATGTTACAGACTTGAGATACCTTAAATTTAAAACTGATGGTCATATTTGGTATAAACTAAATTTCTCTGATGACTGGAAGGAACTGCCCCGAAGACCTAAATAAGTAAAGGATGTATACACACAATTGAAACCACTTTACAGCAAACCTTTGGCTATCCAGGAGAGAAAGTTCAATGATCTGCAGGACTTAAAGTCAAGCCTGTAAAAGGATTTCCATCTATTTTACAATGGTCTGCGCCATGGTAACTGTGAACCACCATGTGATCACACCAAGAATTAATAATGAACATTTTCATCTTTACATTAATTCCATACTGCACATTATATTGCACTATATTGTTACTATGGAACCAAAAGATTTTCAGTTAAAACATGAAAGTGTAAGTTAACGTACTTTTTTGTTTAAAAAATGTAGTTCTTTTAAGTGAACTTTTTGTATCGCACTGTTTAGTAATTATGGAAACAACAGATTTTTCAGTTAAAAAATTGTTCTTTTTATTTCAAAAATGTACAGTTTGTTAAAATAAACTTGATTTAATTTCATTAGAATAAGTTGAAAGTAATTAGAATGTATAGTTTTTTAAAGTGAAATTTTTGTATTGCACTGTGTTTGTAACTATTGCCAATTTAGGGTTGTATTACTTTGATGTCAAAATGCTTTAGTCTTTGATTAAAAAAATGTAGTATAATGAAAGATCCATGAATAAAAAAGCATTGTAAAATATCGTATGTCTATTTCTTCCAAATTATTTACTTGCAAAAAGTTGTATGTCTATGTGCAAAACGTCGTATGTTGAAAATTAGCTCTAAATTTGATTGCAAAACCTCGTATATTTCGATAAATCTCTTGTAAAATATCTTGGTGCCTAAGTTAGTGTTTCATGCAACAATATACGCTAAACTAAGAACAAAACCCAAAGTATATAATAATAGAATCAAATTTAAAAAAAAAATATTTTTTATTTTGCTCAACTGAAAAATGCAACTTTTAGACATACGACCTTTTGCACTTTGAGTGATATGTGGCTTGGTAGTATCTACCTCGTCTGGTCAAGATGCTGCCAAGCCACATCTAAACTGACACTGCTATTTGTTTGCTATCATAGTAAGTTATAATCTGGAAAGAATTCCCTTAAAAAGCGGATTGATAGCAGAAATCAGTTTTTCTTCTTGCCCCAAGCCATTCTAGAAGTTTCTGACGGCAATAAAGTGTCAAGCGTCAAACATTAGAGGTTTAACCATGGCAAGTAGGAGGCGATTGCAATTTGATAAAGAATCAGAAGATTTGTCTGTAAATGAAGATGCGGATTCATCTACCTATAAATACTGATGATATTTCAATCATTGAAAGTGAAAATGAATAAGTGTTGCTTGGCATTATATTTATCAAAACAATACCAGTTTTCAACATCGGTTAGATTTCATTTAATTCTTTTTGTTTATAATGCGCACTTATGAAAACATTTTTTACTCTCATTCACAGAATCCTTGTTTATCAAGAAGACTACTTCATTTTTGTGCGATCTAATTTGAATCATTTTCAACGATTAAAACAAGTTTTTGAGGCTTGCATTATTTTGCCCAAACTCAATTACCAATGCTATTCACTTTTCTATAAGCCTCCTGGTTGGAGAAAGATCATCTAAATTTGTGGTCAGATGAACTTGAGTCATGAAATAAATCTCGATTGAATATAGAATTTGAGGAATACAGAACACACACGAAAGGAAGGAAATACAAGTTTTCTTAGCTTAACACAGAAATAAATTGTGCCAGAGATAAAATAAAGGAAAGTAAAATTCAGAATGTCTCTAAACTTCTTATCTTCAGTCCACCAATGTACCACATTACTACAAAAACTTGACTCCTGATCCTGAAGGGACGTGAGGGCTGGTGCATGTTAAATCTGTCGCGATCTCAAATGCCCTCATGTTGGCGTGGTGTTGAAGTTTGAAGAGTGGGGTGCCAGTTCAGGTGTTTACCTCGTCACCTGACCGTGGTTCAAAATTACGAGTCGTTGTCCTTTGATCTTTCCCTTCTGGATTGATCCCTGACCGTCCCCAATAGCCCGTTGTGTTGTTCCAGTGCAATATAAATTCGAAAACTACAATTATTACCTGGTCCTGAGAAAACAGAAGTCGAGATTTTATGAACCAAATAATACGTATTTTATAAATGGCTTAGTTCGGTGTTAAATTTGGTGTTCGTGTATGTATTTTCTTTATTGTTCCAAAATTATCATGTTTTGACTGTAAAAACATGATTCATTTTGAGAAAATAATGGAAACCCTGCCGTGTTGATTGCTTACCTGTCTAAGACTGAGTTAGAAATAAGCATTCATAGGATAGTTTATTGTTGGCAGAACATACTATAAATACACTGCTGGCCACCCAAATTGCAACACCAAGAAAGACAAGAGATATCACAACAAAATTTATTTTGTAGATAACATGTCGACCAAGTATCAAATGATTAAATTTATAGACTTCTGTGAAGTGTGGTTCCTGCCAAAATCAGTAGCCAGAGTAGCCGCCATTGTTGGAGATCACCGCTGCCACACGCCTCGGCATTGATTCAAAGAGACTTTGGATGTGTTCTTGGGGTACAGCAGACCAAGCAGCTTCCACACGTTGCCAAAGTTGATCTGGTGTGGCAGTTGGGGATGTATTCTGGGTCAATCGTTGAGCAACCATGGACCACATGTTTTCTATCGGCGAAAGATCCGGAGAGCGAGCTGGCCAGGAAAGCAATTCAATCTAACGATTGACGAAGAACCCTTGGACAATGCGCGCCACGTGTGGTCGCGCATTATCCTGTTGAAATATGGCTGTGGGCAAGCCCTGAAGGTAAGGAAGGACAACTGGCTTCAACACCTCGGAGATGTAGCGCTGGCTGTTTAAAGTACCGGCAATGCGTACTAGAGGAGTGCGAGAGTGATATCCAATACCGCCCCATACCATAATACCCGGTGCAGGACCAGTGTGGCGGTGCATAACGCAGCTGTTCAGCATCCTCTCTCCACAGTGTCTCCAGACTCGAATCCGACCATCGTGGTGTTGCAGACAGAAGCGTGACTCGTCAGTAAAGACAATTTCATTCCATTCTGCCGTCCACATCCTTCTTTCATCGCACCATTGGCGGCGGAAACGTCTGTGGTTCTGCGTCAAGGGTAGGCGAAGCAATGGACGTCTTGCGGACAGACCACTCTGCTGTAAACGGCGTCGAATGGTACGCGCAGACACTGGATGATGCGGTACAGACTGAATGTGCTGTGCTATGGTTCGTGATGTGGCTGAGTGATCCGTCACTGCCATACGCACAATATGCCTGTCATCACGTGAAGTGGTGCACTGAGGTGGATGCGATCGAACACGTCGGTCCGTCGTACCCTCCTGCATCCAACGATCACATATCCGCATTACAGTTGTTTGGTTTCGTCCAACACGACTACCGATTTCCCTGAAAGATAATCCACAATCTCGGTAGGCCACTATCCTTCCTCTGTCGAACTCGGATACTTGATCAAAAGATGATCGCTGTTTTCTACGAGGCATAATTGATCGTTTTTTTGAAAAAACCACAAGAAAAACACAATTGCCGTACTTGAAATCGTCGAAATCTCCAAGCCTTAAATAGCGCTTTGAAGTGGCGCCACAGGCGCGCGTGATGTGCGTTTGCGCTGAAATTCTAATCATTTGCATATCTCACCTCCGCTAATGCATGTTGTAAATTTCATATTATTTGCATGCTTCCTTCAGGGTGTTGCATTTACGGTGGCCAGCAGTGTATTTAATAAAATTTTATGCAATCTTGAAATTATCTGATGTTTTAATGATTTCAAATAGCAATTATCAAAACACAGTGAAAAACACATTATTCAATTTTTTCAATAAAATCGTTGTGTTAATATTTAGCGTCAAGGTAGTGTCAGCCACTAAATTTTCATGTAATGCCTATAAAAATACTTAATTATGAAGCATGTGACAGAAATATTAAAAAGTAATGCCATATTGCCATTCAGAACATACGAAACAGTAATAAATTTGTAAATACTTCATTTTATTCAATGTGATTTGAAGATTTCTCTTCGATCCCCTTATATTTTATATTAAAGTAAAAACTGAACGTAGTGAAATTTGAAGCATTTTAAACATAAAGAGAAAATCTAATTTAATTGTACTTCATTCTTTTTGACAATTAAATCATTCAGACATTGATTTATTTAACTAGTTTTTATGATAAGCTGGCACAATTTCCGTCCACACTTCCATTACCGTTAGTTGCAAATTGTTCTTGCTGAAAATGTGATATTTTCTAACTTTTTGTTCTAAATAGATCCTTAGATTTTCAATAATAAATGGGAACTGGAGAGGTGTTTCTTTATTACTTAGAAACAAAAATCACAATCAAAACTTAATGCTTGGGGATCGCTGCTTTGACAAAAGATAAATGTTGCTTTCAATTTCGATTTTTCTAGCATTTTCTTTTCCGAATGTCTGTCGTGGTGTGGAAGTTCGGAGAGCTCAGGTGTTGACCTTGTCATCTGACCGTGGTTCAAAATTACGTGGTCTTGTCCTCGGATCTTTCCCTTTGGGATTGATCCCGGACCGTCACCAATAGCACGTTGTGTTGCTCCAGTGTGACGTTAATTAAAATACCTACCGAATATCTGTGTCGTGGTGTGGAAGTTTGGAGAGTGGGGTGCTAGCTCAGGTGTTGACCTTGTCATCTGACCGTGGTTCAAAATTATGTGTGGTATCCTAGGATCTTTCTTTTGGGGATTGATCCCGGACCGTCTCCAATAGCCCGTTGTGTTGCTCCAGAGAGACGTTAATTAATTGCTATTACCGAATGTCTGTATACACATAATGATCCATATTTCTTTCCATAAAATGTAGTTTGCCCAGACCTAATACGCTAGGGTCTATGATGCACATACCAAAACCACTAAAGAACCTTGTCATGTTTTACAATGAATTTCAAGCTCTGATAATTTAGCACTTAATTGGGCTTTCTTCAGAAGTTAAATTTATCACTTTCGTTTTATAAAAGCTAGTTAAATTTAGTCACTTTAGTAAGCCGTTACAAAACGAAAAATCTGTTTGGTACACAATTTTACTAATTTCAAGCATTTTTACTCGTTAATATAATGTAAAGTTTGCTCCTAGCAGTTCTTCCATTCAACCCATATTTTCTGATTATTCTTTCTAGCAGAAATATTAACAATTATTTTAGATTCTTACGAACCAACGTTCAATTACTGTGAACATTTTTTCACTTGATTTTCTCCATAGTTCTCCCGATTTTATTATTTTTTAAGACTTGTAATAACTTGGAATAGAGTAAGTAGATTTCTATAAGAAATTTTACCTATTTTTCGTACATTTTTTTCAGATTTAAAGAGAAATATCATGAACTTGCGGAAATAAATTCTGATAAGGTGCATACAAACTGAAAATGCTGACGAAATTCTAATAAACAAAATAATATAATGAAATTAAAATTCTTATTTGCCCTTGCTATGAATCTCGTAATCAACCAATCACTCTAAATATCGGGAATTCTAGAAAAAAAAGCCAACTGCCCGTTTTTACCTAGAAATAGTATGTTCAAATGAGATCCGATCCTATTTAAATTTAAAATAAAAACTGTCTCAGCAATTTTAGTACTTTTCATTTACAAATGCTTTTCCTTCAAACTATTTTTTTAAAGAATATTTATAATTTTTTATTTCTAGCGAAAATTCCTAGTCGAACGATCTATATGGTTTTCCCTTTGACTCTTTGTATGTGTCTGGTATCCTGAATTGATACATCTTCATAAGTATTAGATCAAAAATTGTTCCTTTACCAAATAATTTTGAAAATTGTCTTAATATAAGAGCACGTTCTACGAATTTTTCGGAGAAATAGGAGAGTTTGTACAGATAGGAATAGTTACAATTCCTTCAACCTAAGGTTTAAAAATCGAAAATAAAATACCGGTAAAAATTACCAAATGTATTACCGAAGCACCATTACCAGCTTTCATAGTTATATTTTATTATTTCAGCGTAACTTTATAACACGTCAGTAATAGCAAATGAGGTCTGTGGAAGATAATGCCGCCCGGAATCTAATCCAAGGATCGTCCTATATGAGAGTAAACAGACTGCATAGAAAATGACTACCTATTTAAGTAAATAATAGTACTCTATCCTAATACTGAACGTGGGGTGGATATGTGTGGAGCACATGGGCCACAAAGGATCTAAGTCTCCAGATCTTGGGATGACTGAATGATTTTAGTTCAGCATAGCAGTTTGATATAATTTGGGACTTGGAAGGTCGAGGGGGTGGTAGGATGCAATTTGCTTGGCTTGAATACCCTTTTCCATAACATCTGTAATACTCTTCATAATATCTGGCGTTGGTGGCGTCCGATGTTGGCATGTGGCTGGTAGGTGATCTGGCGTCATGCTAGGCAAAGGGTAGTTTTCATCAGACAAGGTATACACTCTCTCCCGCAATAAAGCAAGACCAAATATGGCCCTTGCGCCATAAAACCTCAATAAACCAAACCAATCAACCCTCAACTAAAACATTTTGGAGTGGAAGGTTTTAATTTTAGAAAGTGCTTGGGAAGAATTAAAATTAAAAGGAAGTATTTTTAAGGGGACAAAAGTTTCGAACATGAGGTTGGAAACTAAAAAGTGGTTTATTTAAGAAACTAATACTGCATAGCAGTTTTTGTCACGCATTCGAAAGGTCTCGTACATCAACACGTTATACAAAGCAAGCAAATTCGATGTTTAAAATCATCACATGGAAGCAAATACAAACTTGATTTGGAAGTTTGAGTCTCCCTCAAAAGGACAATCCTAATGACGCCACTGCTGGAGACAACCTAACGTATTTGTTTCCAGTTTTATGACACCAGTTACTTCACATAAGGGAAGTAGGAATGTTTTAATTTAGAAATGGCAATGGCTAAAGATATAAATTTTTGACTCTCCTCATCGTATAGACGATTGCATTAAAAACACGAAAAAACTCATGTATTTAATTAACTTATCACTGGAGCAACACAACGGGCTATTGGCGACAATCCGGGATCAAACCCAAATTGAAAGATCCGAGAACACCACATAATTTTGAACCACGGTCAGATGATGTCACACCTGAGCTGGCACCCCACTCTGCAAACTTCCACACCACGTTCAAGGTGAGGACGTTTGAGTCCCCTTTGTACACGACGGTCTTTGGTTGGGTTCGAACTAGCAAAAAACCTCATATCATTTCCGTTTAAAGTTCCTTCCATTCTGCCCAAGTAATGGAAACTTATTTTCAATTACTTCACATGCACTGCATTAGCCTCTGAAGAGTAGTGAAACAATAGGTGTGAAAAATGACAATAGCAAAGAAAATTGTATTAAAAATTTGAAAATAAGGTTTTTAATAAAACTTAAAACAACATTTATAAACGAATCTTTTCTGGATTTATTTATTTACATTAGGTTCCAGCTGACATTTTATCCTTACTTATTAGACTTACACAATTATTTGGACGGAGCTAAAGCTGAATAAATTTATTCAGGTTGTTATCAAGTATTGTAACGTTTTAGATTCCGAACAATTTATACAAATTTATGATTTCTGTAGATTTCGTGGAATCCATATCTACGAAAACGAATGCCCTTGTGCTTTGCATTTTGCGCACAAGTATTCACAATATTAAGGTACTTTAATTGCATTGCAATGAAATAATTATTCTTTCTAACAAAATTTAGAACAAACCAGATGTAATGGAACAGAAACAAAATTAGGTTTCCTTTCGGATTATTCATATTTTAGGCATATTCAATTGAAAAATTAACAGATTTTTGTATTTTCCGATCTATCACAATTTTACAGAAAAAAACCATTTCCTTAAATACCGTACGTTTACAATTTCTGAACAAGTTTAAAATTATTGCAGCTCTTATCAACTTGCAAATTTTTTGTTCTAAAAAAATATTGAAAGGGACCGAATTTTAGAAGTGGAGAGTTTGAGCTAAGTCCCCTTAAAGGCTAATGTGTTGCAAAATAAGGCGGAAACAATTCAAGCGAAGCCCAAGTCGTCATTACATGTGCTGCCATCTGTGAATGAATATTAAAGTCAAACTATTTAGTTTTAATGGACATTATTTTTAATTTTCGCAATACGATAATCAGATGTCATCAGAAAAATGAAAGAAAACACCAAAAGTATAAACAAAAAAGCCAACTTTCAAGAGAGCAAATTATCGTCTAATATTAACTTGTAAATATATCAAACTGTATTTACCTGTCTTTTGAGCTTTGTAAAATAAATGTTAGGGAGGATATAAAAATTAAATTGAAGATAAAAAATTAAAAGGCGCCTCTCAACTTGAAAGAAATTTACTAAACTCTAGATTGCATTTTATCTGTATACCTAATAAAGGATTCTCCCACTCCTCAAAAAAAGAGATAGGATCTTTTTGACTTTTCTTTTTTTCAATTTTAAAAGTAGTCTGTTTAAGGGCTACTGATTTTTAAGGCTACCTTTCAAGTAGATCTCAATAGTTTAACCCATCAGTGCACAGGTGAAGCTTTCACAAGTGCTAGAATTAGGTCTCACGAATCAGTTTAAATAAAATCAAATTTAGCGTACCTACATATATTAACCCCTTGATGGTGGCATTTAACTTTGGATAAGTATCATTGATCAGTTTTCGAAAGCAGGTGAAATAAAATATGTAATATTGCAAAAACTAAGGCTTTTAAAATTTTTTTGAGGATTTAAAATAAAAATTAATGCTTCTTAGAGGACTTTAAAAGCTAAACTGGAAAATCAGGCCTTCTTAAGGCCTGTAGATCTCTGTAATATAAACTAATGCTTATCATCTAGCCAGGCGGAGATATGAAAGAAGTATTCACAATTGCTATGCAACACCCAGAATTCATGGTTTGATTTATCACAATGTTCCATGTTCTCTATATATCATTTCTATGCAAGGTGATTCAGAGGGAATGTTAAGGTCAATCCTTTTTAATTTTTTATTGCAGAGAGGATCATATTTCTAATTTAAAAAAATTATAAACCTTTTCATTTTTTGCATTCATTGACAGTTAGGAGCATCTCAAAAATGAGCAAACAATATAACCAGTTAAATTTTAAACTATTAGGATGGTCATGACCAGGGGAGTTCAGTCGATCACCCTGTATGGTTAGGAAGAAAAAGGGAACTCAGGTCATACTGGCCAAGTTGCCCAGTCAGTCAGCTACCTAGGAAATAACAGGTTGACTAGGTTGTGCGACTTGTAAGTTGTAGCTGAGTCTCAGATTGTTAACCATCATGAGTGATTTGATGAGCAATACTACCCTGTGTAACAGAAGCAATAGAAATGTATTTATACATGTCGTGTGCTAAATTACACACAATATAGTTCTCTAAATAAGAACTCGTTTGGATTTTGAGGTACATGAGAGTTAATTTAATAACATTAAAACATTGAACAAACAATAACATTTAAAAATACCGGATTTTCATAAAATTATAAAGCACTTTAATTTTTCATTTAAAATAAGTATAAAATAGCCAACTAAAATAAAATTTACAAAACTTTCACAACCATGTCAATCTTGCATGAACTTTATGATTTTTTATTGACTTTTGGAGCAAAGGCCCATTGAAAAAAATTGCAGCTTGCATCAGGATTGCGTGGATCTCCAGCAGGTAGGGCACACATGAAAAACTGCCGCCCACAATTCGGACCTTTCTTTTTCACAGTTCTCAATACACTTTCCTTTTTATGGCCAGAACATAACGGAAGCTTTGGTGGTCCAGACAGCACAGTTTTCCAAACTGTGGATTGATTGTTCTGAGGTGAAGAAGTGATTTCATTGTAATCTTTATTAGTCTCCAAAATGTCTTCTTTGGATAGGAAAGAATGTTCATTATTTGAATTACAAGAACTAGATTCTCTACAATTTACCTCAATATTAGCTACAGGCTGCTCATTGTTCATTTGTGTGGAAACAGGATTAATCGATTTACATTGGTGAGTGGCTGGAGCTTTAAAAAAGTTAGTTATAGACTTTTGCTTATTCTTCTTTGTAACTGGCTTACTGTTCTTAGATACAGGTTTCCTGTCTGCTTCTTTGTGTTGCGTAACACTGTCTGCAATGGCTTGAGTCTTTTGAAAAAAAGCTTGCAGCTTTTGTTGATGGCCACTAAATTCAGGCCACAGCCGAGTACAGATTGCAGGGAGCTTAATGCTTTCATGAGTAATTGAATCACATTTCAACACAGCACTCACTGGGCAATGGTCTGACCCATGATAATCAGTTATAATTTCACAGCTGTGTAACAGAGGTAATAAGTTGCTACTGAGTAATATATAATCTATGCGAGTGCCATAGTTAGTCAGTCGAGCTCCTGTCTTAGTATTCCAGCAGGTATATGCTTCTTTTCTGTCAGGATAGAAATGACGAAAAGCATCTGCTACACCAATGGTTTCTACAAGGAACATTTAAAATTTAAAGAAAATTCAATTCAAAATTATATATATGGACAAAATAAATGGCTATATTTACTTTCTGTGAATATTCCTTTCAGATAATTAAAGTAACTATCAAGAAATAAAATGCAACTTTTACAACTTAAACAAATATTTCATGCTTGTTATCTATCTGTTAAGCTGAATTTCATTAAAATTTTATAAAACTGCAGTAAACTTGAAATCTACAAAACAGCTAAACATTGAAATATTAAGTTGATAAGCATTTATTTGACAATGAGAAGGATTTTAACTGAAGGCAAACCAGACAGAAGACAGGGATTTTACTTCCTGTTACCCAAACGCTCTAACATGATACGTATCAGGATTACTTTAAAATGTAGTTTTTCACCATTTCAGAGATATTTGGTGTTTAATCTAATCGGCGTTGACTAATGAACTATCAATTATCCACTTGGAATTCATTCTTTAAGGAATTTCTATTGTGACACACTGAAATCTTATTAGAAAAACAAGCCGAGTGATGCCACATCCAGAATAGGAACAGGAAGCATGTTCCACTATAAAAACACATTGGTACTAACCATTAGCTTGACAGAAAAAGCCTCTCATATAGGTAGATGTATATTTGCTTTGTATGTGACTTCATAACAAAAATTTTTAAACAATGTACTAGGTACAAATCTTAAAGTCAACTGACAAGTAAATTAAAATTTTCTTTTTTTCATTTATGATTTTTAAATGTCAAATAATTAACTTCAATAGCAAGGAACTTAGTCAAAACATTAAACATTTAAAAAGATATTCTGACATAGGCACAGTGAAAGTATATTTTTATAATATACTCATTTCAATCAATAAAATTTATTTTAATGCTTATTTGAATTAATTACAGTATAATTATTTTGAATGGTATAATGATACATTTGAATCTATTTTTTAAATGAATTATTGTGGTTTCAGATATTACTTGAACTAGAATTATTCTTAATGGTAGGTTGAACTGCAATTCTTGAAGAGTATACAAACAAAACATAACAGTTTGGATAATTTTAGAGGAAGGTGTGAAAATGCATCTTTTATCACAGTGAGTTTAGTTGGAATTAGCGAAATTTCGATTTGCACTCATTTAATCTAGTTTCAGGTTTTATTTTTTATTATTTTCAACAAAATTATTTTGGAGGTGGCATAAACACCATGGGCTCTGAATCATGTTTAATTGGAAAAAAATGTAATAATTACTATTGGAAAAAATTTAAGTGAATAAAAAAATAATCAAATAATAGTATATACAATTCTATATTAATATTTATTTTCAATTACGCATATCACACTACTTTTTTAGTAACAGAGATTACAGCATAACATATAACTATGATTATAGTAAATGATAGTGTTAACACATAAACGAAATACATCTCTATTGTTAACATGAGTAATAACATGTTTAACAAAAATTATCTCATTTGTTATTTAAACATGGGAGAGAGGTTCAAAGTAAACCTTTTTTGCTTCCTTGTATTATTGTAAACCTGACGTTGAATTAAAAATTTTCATGGTTTCTTGAGTGATGTCTTTTTGAAGGTTTACTTACATTAATTCATATTGTAATAGAAAAAGAACATTATGTTCACATAATCCAAAAATCATGGAAACGTGCTTTAAAATAGATCACTCTAAATCTAAGAAATTTCAGGACACTACAAAATCAATATTTTAAAACTAACAATTGAAAACAAAAATATTTCTTAAGGTAAAAAAGAACAGTAACTGAAGTGATAGATTACTGCAATTTTTGACAGAAGAGACAGGTCATACAAGGTTAAAAGTCAGAAAATTTAAAACTAAAGTTATCAAACAAGAGCAGCTGATACAATGATTTTAAAGGCAGGTTTAAAATATTGGGAGCAATTGTGTACAGAAACTACAATACTAACCTTGAAACTGAAGAACAAAAGAAATTAATTTCTTTGACTCATTTAAGAATGGTTGATTTTGATATCTTTAAGTTTTATTGGTTTTTTGAGGGCTTTAGATATATGTTGGGTTATGATTTTTATCACAGTATTCTTAGTATGGAATCTCAACTTAAATTATTATATGCATCTAAAATATTTCCTGCAATTTATGGCTATGGATTATTTAGTGTGTAATGAAAATATACAATGACAGATTTACCATTTTGTAAAAATTGCAATTTGGTTATGGCTCATATGCAGGTACAGTTCTCTTCCTTATTGCTTCACTTTTCTCTCTATTTCGATTATGGTTGATACATGAGTAAGAATTACGGTAATATTTTTAACTTGTACTCAATTTCAAAGAATAAACATGTTGAGCACATATAGCAAAATTATCTGAATATAAATCATTTCAAATACAAATATGATACTTACCATCACGAAAAGGCATTGTAGAATTTAAAAAAGCCTTGAACCACTTGCGAGTTTCTGATGAATTAAATTCCTAAAATATCAGAATTCTTTTATTAGAAAACACTATTTTAGAAAATTAGCAATTTTACACCAATGGTAAATTATAAACATACTATATACAATATAAAATACTGGATAAATGAAATTTGTCTAGTATTTTATATTTAGAAATTTGGCTAAACTATAGTTATAAAACTGGTTATACACACAGGTCAATGAATTAGAAACCTGAGATCAATATTTTATTGGATCTCCTTTTGCACGGATAACAACATGTATGCATTTAGGAATAGATTCTACAAGGTTCTGAAGTGTAACTAAGTCCAGAGAATACCATGCATTCGATAAACAAACCTTAAGATCCTGTAAAGGTAAAATGGGTTCGTGGCTTCACGCCAAATTATATGCCTTCTGTCGGTGCAAAACAAGGTGTAGCATGATTTGTCTGACCACACACATCACCTTTTCCAATCCTCAGATATCCAGTTACGTCTTTCTCGACACCACTGTAAGCGAACTCTGACATTACTCACAGAAATTAGAGGTTTCCTCACTGGCATGTGACTGCCTATGCTGATCCTTTGCAATTCTCCATGCATTGTTCATGCCGAGATTGGTTGGGACAAGCCTTCATTAAAAGTTTCTGTCAGTTGCAGCAAAGTGGAATCTCTTTTCTGCTGTACAATCCGTCTGAGATGATGCTGATCACGGTCTTGATTAATTGCTTTCGACCCACAGTTACTTCTTTTAGACAAGGACTGTGGATTCTGTTTTCAACTTTTAAACACCTTTGAAATTGCAGCTTTCGAAAACCTAGTGATTTCTGTCTTGGCAATAGTGACTCCTGCTAAACTGGCCCCAACAATTAGTCTTTTTTCAAATAGTGAAAGGTCTTGCTTTCCCCAATCTGCTTTGTTTCTCGTGAAATAAACATGCATGGCATACTTATACTGTCAATTTGATTATGTATCACCCAGTTAATAGACGGATTTTGCATAACCATGCCCATAACCAACATTTACATAAATATTTATGGGTTTCTAATACATTGGCCAGTGTGTGTATTAATATTTTACCCAGCCTGCAATAACAATTAAAAATTTAAAAAATAGTATGACAATGCAAAACAAAGTAGATTGTTGAACACAGAAAAAATTACCATTAACACAATAACATCATTAACTCTAAAGAACTAACCTTATAATCTCCAAAGATGTTTTTTAATGACACCCTGAGTCAATTATATATATGTAATATTGATCATTATTTCCTCAGTAAGCTTAATTCTCTATTGATTCTATATGTATTTAGTGTTTACAAAACATATTTATCAAAGAATTCCAGTTACCAAAAGTCTATTGAATAAGTAGAAATAATTGCCCAACCACTCCCAATTTTTGAATTACTTGTCATTACAGTCAATACCTTATCAGTCAATATAACTAATTTTTATATACAATATCAATATCTCCTTTTTGGATGACATTAACCTCACCACTTATAGATGACTTCACTTGAAATATTGTAGGATTTTAGTCAGAAAGTGAAGCTAAACTATAATTCAAAAAAGTATAAAGAAACAAATACGGTCAAACTCATTAAGACAAGCTTGCTTAATACAAAACACTGATAACATGAACTGAATTCAAATCCCTATCAAAATGTATATTCAAATAATGTTAACTCATTCATTTAAAAAGAATTCAGGTTACACTAATCGCCAGTTAAGACAAACAAATTTTTTGAAACTTAAGGGGGCAAACAGATTATTTTCAATGGTATTACTAGAAACATTAAATGACTCCGAAATTGTAAATTTATTTGTGGAAGAGAGTAAAGAAAGAACAAATGAAGATTCCGAATACAAAGGAATAAGTGTGCCTTCTTTAAAAGAAGCTACTGATGGCTTAGAAATTGTTCACTGCTTTTTGTTAGGCAGTGAAAATTCATCTGCTCAATTAAACAACGTTGACAGCATCAAAGATTTTCTTAAAAAAATGGTATGAAAAAAACAAAAATTGATAACAGAACTATTTCAAGACAAAAACTGAGTAATCAGGAAATATCTGTGTAATCAAGAATTATATATGCAATCAAGAATTATCTGCATAATCTTTGTGATGAAAAATACCATTTATCTGTGAACCAGGAATTCTATAGTAAGTAATGTAAATACATTAATGTTTTATTTAATACATTATACATTAATATTTGAAATAATGCTTTTTTTCTAAATTTGGATTACAAACTATAGTTAATATGAAATTTTTAAGGTCCAGTGAAAACAATGTTTGACTGTATAAGAAAGCATATCTAAGCATTTTAATTTATGCACATCATCAAAAGAAATCAATTAGAAACAATTAAACAAGTTTGTAATGATGGAAATTATAAAAAGAATCGTAACAAGAACTAAATAATTCTATCATCAGTGTAACATAATTCCAAAATATGTTTTAAACATTAAAAGCTATAATAGAGAAAGATAAAGAAATAGATCGTACACGTACTTTCAAGTATTAAGAATTAAACATAGAAAAGAAAAACAAATTAGAGGTTTATTAATCTGTGAGAAATCAAAAATCTTTGGATCAATCTGTATAAATGGTTTTTTTTAAATATTGCATAACTTTAACTACCTGCTCATCTCCAGGATGACAAGAATCAATTACAGAAAAAGCAATATTCAAATCACCAACAATTATGACAGAACTGGAAAGGAAGAATAAATGAATGAAAGGTAAATACATACAATAAATCAGATAATATAATACAAGCAGACAATTATTGAATCGCTCAAAATATAGAAAATTATGATGTGAATAGATTAATGAACCAATTTGTTCATATTACAGCACTTTTAAATCATCTAAAATTCTTTTAATAATTTTTATAAGACTACTGCTTGGCTATTTGAAGTAAAATATGGATAATAATTCATTAGTTCAAAAAATTTTTATCAGGTATCAGGCTGTATGAAATCCCCAAAATATTGACAGATGTTGTTGAAGAAAGCTTAAAACTTTGTAAATTACTGATATGAAATGCCGTAAAAATTAAAGGATAAAACATAATAATAAAGTATATAAATCTACAGAAGCACTGCAACAATTAAAACTGCCATAAATTCTACAAACTGATTTATCAAACTCCTTGATTAAACTTAAAAGATTTCTTCAATTCAAATTCTATGAGACCATGTTTAATAATTTCAACCAGCCATACTTAAGTTGAGAACTAACAGAAGGTACATGAGATCTTCAATTGCCCCTACTAATACTAAACTAGGAAATCAACTCTACTAACATTAACTAACTTTTGAATTTGAGAGTATGAACAAATATAACAAACCAAGGCTACTAAAACCGTATTAAGATGTGTTTCTTTCTATGATTGAGACTTAACCCATAAATAGACTGATGATAAACTGACATAATCAGGGCTGCCACAGCCAAAGCATTTGTGAAATAATTGCATTAGTAGCATAAATTGTTAAAAGTAGTAACAAAAAATGTCTCCTCTTAAACCCTATTTTAGTTGCTCATATATGAAATGAATAGGCTAAACACAAAATGTGCTAGTCTGTGGCAGCCCTGCATAATTCAATTTAACCCTCTGACATCCGTACGCATCTAAACATCATGTCCTCAGAAACCCAAAACGCCAGAAACCCAAAACGCCCGAGTAGCATTAGTTCAATCACCAATATTTCTTCCCCCCTCGTTTGCAACTTATTTTACACCTAATCGGGGGACTCTACACTGGGACCGAAAACAGCGCTGGTTTTAATGGGGGGTTGTATGGAAAGTGCTCTTTTCAACTTATAAGTCGATCTTAGAATTATATATATATATATAGACATGTTGTGTATGCTGATGTTCAGCGTCCATTACATAGCATTTTTAAACTCTCAAAAAGAAAACACGGATAGAAAATTGTCAAATTGTTAGAAAGAACAATTTTCTTTTAATGAAATATAGCGCAAAAGTAAAGCAATTGCAATTACTTATAAAACAAGGAAAATATTTTTTAATTTTAGGACAAACACATTAGGTTACGTTTAATTTTAAGTACATATTTTTCATTAAATGTTTTAAAAAGGCAATTTAATTTCTTTATTTCCCTCTGATCTCTTTTACTTCAAATCTCTTGCAACAGGAATATACAAGGTATACTTTTTCTGTTGTGTTATCGGCAATTAATTTGTAATTTCTTATCTTATTTTTAAAACAATGTATCAAAAATTCGTGATAATTTTCAAATTAATAATATATCTTTTTCTTTGAAATTGATGTTTAAAAAAGGTTTTCGGAAATATAATACAGTGACAAAAGTGGTTATTTTTCAATAATTCTTCCTTATAAATATGATCTTAAAAGCAGCGTGATTTTTTTGATAATGGTTTCTTTTAAAATTGTAGACCAAAAGCATCTTGCAATAAAATATGCAAGAATTACGTCACAGTTATATCCCTGAAATGGACGTTTTATTCGTTTGCGGGACTTAAAAATATGTGCTTTTTCCTAAAAACAGAGATAGGCAAACCCTTTAAGTGTGATAACCTTTATTTATTAGAAATAAAATTCACACTTTACTACTATTACCCAACCCTCACTAATAAATCGCAAAATTAGCATTTATAGCTCGTAATTCAATTTAAAAGTCATTCTTTACACAATTTTTCTTTTCAGTTACTATTGTATATGCGTAGGTACAAAACATGTGTTGGAATTAAATTTTACATAACAATACAAGTGAACATGTACTTGAGTGTCAAATTCCGCGTTGAAAGCGACGGTCAAGTGAGCGTCACTCAAAATGAGAAGTGCAGTATAGTTTCTTCTATTGTTATAAATTTGTGATAACCCATTCTAAAAAACCAAGGGGCTAAAATGGTCAGATGAGAGAAAACATAAAAAACTCAGCTACTAATAAAGTCATCTCATTCTTAAAGTATGCATTCTTAGAATTTTGTTCATTTGATTATTGGGTTACGACATACCCTCAACGACCACTTCGGGACTAATGTTTAAAACATTTCTCGGATTATTTTATGTTACCGGTCGATACAAGTGGTTTTGTATACAAGAGAAACTGGCTTATCGACGCGAAATCAATTGTTCACTCAAGAATCTCCCTCTGTCCCTCAGGCTTCGATTTCCCGTAACCTGTATACAAACAGCAACACTGGTTCTTTTATATGAAGCATAGTATTGAAAGGGACAATGGACAAAAAAGATCACTTGAATCCTTCGGTCCCAACTCCGCTCTATTCTCTTCAACGCGAAAAACACCCTCAACTACAGTCGTTTACGTTTCTCATTGCAGCAAAAACACGTGTTCATCCTCAAGCAGTGAGAGCTAAACCTAAGAGCCGCCTTGAATAGAGAGAGGCCATTTACTATTTTTCTACCTTTCTTTAGAGGTCCAGTTAACACTTGGGTGGTAAATACCCACGTGAAATTTAACATTGTGGGGATCCCATGGGTAAGGTAAAAGAAATTGTTGGAAGCTTTGAGCCCTCAGTTCTAAAGAAACAGACATATTTTCTCTACTGCCTCCAAACCAAACATTAATCCAAGTGAAAGTAACAATGTGTGATAGATCGAGGTGCTACCGAAGAACTATCTAACTGTATTCTAAAGCACAGCTACCGAACAACGGTAACTGTATTCTAAATTATAGCAAGAATTATAGAATTCTCCATTAAATTTGACCAGTGCTTCGTCAACTGATAAGTGAGCGTACGGCTTAAAATGTTCGGAAAATTCTTTTCGCAAGTATGTTTCTAGTGGCTCTACTTTTTGGTGAAAATAAAATTTTCACTGTCCTTCTTAAGTTCATATTCCCTGTCGGATATATGGAAATAGTGTTTAATGCGTAAAAATCTATTTTTACTCATCATCATTTTCACTCTTGAATTTCCAAGTGTCTCATTTTTGGACCAGTAATCAGTGATTCTAGGCATGCGTACAATACTCATTACAAGCAGAACTGTAAAAAAATTCCACAGTTCTTTGATGCTCGCAATAGGTTCCCATCTCTCGTCTGTAAATCCTCGCATTTTGGCACAAAATTCAGCATACTTATTTGTATTAACCCTGATGAGTTCGCATATCTCTTCACTCATTAATAATTTTAGATAGTCCAACGCTGAAGAGCCAGGTGGTA
Organism: Meta bourneti; assembly: GCA_933210815.1. NCBI lineage: Eukaryota > Metazoa > Arthropoda > Arachnida > Araneae > Tetragnathidae > Meta > Meta bourneti. Next base: position 223,636 of record CAKOFA010000001.1, on the reverse strand, counting down.
ACATATGAAGGGGACCAGAAAAATTAGTGAATTGGGGGATGTTTATGCATTCGTTCTCAACCACTTCTGAATCCCATTCAACGGTACCGTCATTTTTTTCAGTATGAAGAATATCTATATTTTCTTCATCTTCGGATTCACTATCGACACTGATCGAATTGTTTCCCAATTCCTTAGTTGGCAATTCCAATTCGTCATCTTCACTCCTATCCAAATCTGATTCATCTGTATCATTAAAGAGTATTGTTTCGATCTCTTCTCGAATCAAAATTCTTCTGTACTGAGGCATTTTAAAGGCAAAAAATCTCACAGGTGGTTATCCGATCCGCAGACAGACTGAAGAACGTAGTTAGAAATCAACCCCCTAACACCTGATGATCATTTAGCACACCTTCAGGTGACAAGGAGATGTTCGAAAATCCTTTGTAGAGTGGGGATGACCGATTACCCTCCTCACTGGTAGAGGGGCAGAAACACTGATTACTTTAAGAGCCGGACGGGCGGCTAGCGAATGTCTGAATGAGAAGCCGTCTCGGGCGGGTCGGTATCCAGAGGGTTAATTATGCATATAAATGTCAGTGATTTAAAATTAAAATTACATTTCATTTTCGTCTTATCACTTATGTAATAAATCATGAAAAACCAGGCATCTAACACTATTTAAACTTTGTAATTAATTAAGACATAATTCTTGTGCTACTTTTGAAAGACACAGATCAACTTAGATCATAAACAGGGAAAAAAGACATTTTTCCACAGTGCAAACTTTAACTTTCAAAAAAATCATGAGGCGTGAGAATATTCAAAACTAGAATACATTTCCTTACAGGTAATTTAAGAAAATTACAAGTTAATTACAGATCAAAAAGTTTTTAGGCTTCAAATCAACATTCCAAAGCAAATTTAACATTTTTCATTATCATACCATCCCTTTTTAGTAAGTTCACGCATTTTCAGTTCTAAACGATAGCAAAACTGCATTTTGTACAGGTGTCGTTCCAATTTTTCAGGATCCACTCTAGGACAATAAACATTAATGATTGCGAGTCTTTGAATTTCATCTCCACACCTAGAAAAGAACAATATTATAGATTAAATATTAAATTAATATAATAGATTAAAAACTATATGGGGTTTACCAAATACTAATAACAGATAATAAAATCTTTATATGATTTCTGTCCTAATTCACTAGTGATACTTAATATTGACATCAAAAGTTCTAACAAAGTAGTTAAATCTCAAGCACAATTAATGCTACATTAGAAAACATTGCTTTGAGTCAATACTTTGTAATACTAAGAAATGTAAAAATAGCAACTTTTCAGGAGAGCAAAAAGATATTTTAATTGAGAATTGAAAAGTGTGCAAAACCAAAACTTTACCATACCAATTTCTGGACATCTAAGCAGGCTATAAATTCAATGATTTGCCACCAGACTTATCATGCCCAATAATAGTAAAGTAGCGAATATGAAAAAAAAGCACTTTTTCACATTCGACAGTTTAACATGGTATTGATGATATAAGCATTGCAAAAGGGATTTTAATCATAGAAATATGGAAATTTTGACTGATAAACCATTAAAGGGTCAAATTGAGAGATTCCTGCCTAGTTTTTTGTTTTCTAGTCTCCAAGCTTAAAATTTTTTAAATACATAAGATGCTTGGTTTTACTTGGTAAATAAAATAATTATGTTTAAAATAATTGTAAATAATTATAAAAATCAGTAGATTTGTGAAAGAAAGCTCAACATTACTAGTCCACATAGACATTTGTCTTCATTACCATCCCTACATTTGTCTTTACTACCATTAAAAGAAAATTCTACATTTTTCTTGCACCTTGTTTCTTTGGGAGTATCTCACAAGACAATTTTTTCTAACAGCAAACATGTTCCATTTTCTCTTCAGGATGATTCCATATGGGGATACCTAGTGGGTGTCACACCATAATTATGGATTTGTTTTCAAATTTTTACCATAGATAGGTAGTGAAACCCAAACAACTCAATTTTTAAAATATTTTGTCCTATATTAACTGAGATACATTGAATAACGCTTGAAGGATCCAGAATATGGTTATCATTTATATGTTCCACTTGGAATTTTGTGTTATCAAGGTTTTATTTAATATTGTTTTTGTGGTTGCTTTCAAATTATCCATGCATTTAATGCAGCTTGATTTAAAAAATAGTCATATTGATTATCATTATATAATAAGCATACTGACAATCTGTTTGATGTGGCATTTACCAAACAATCAAGGCACATTTGATAAAATTGTAGTAGGAACCTGTACTTGACACCAAACTGCCTAAACACTATTCTTGAAATCAATAAGAAAGAGCTCCCATACACAGTTGAGTCTGAGAATCACAAATTGAGGTCCAAAAAACAAATGAAAAGTGCACACACTAAAAATTACAACTAAAAGATGTGGCAGCTCCAGTTAACCAATCACATATTTTTTTATTGAACAAAGCAAACTCCCCGTGCACCACAGAAGTACAACATAGGACTTACAGAAGTAAGTTGAATTAACAAAGAAACGGTGGAAAACAATTTAACTAAAATTACAAGATTCGATGAACTTAACAAATGAGTAGAAAAGCAGATTAGACTTAACAAAAACATTGAGTTTCACTGGCCATGTTTTACCTAATCTTCTCAAATCATTTGAAGGCACATTCTTGAATTTTCAAATGCAGGACAACTGAAAAGCAAATGCTCCACATCTTGTGGCTGCTTTTTAGAACTTGCTTAGCACATATCATTAGTTCGAAGATGAAACCTATATAGGTATTTAGCAAAATTTCCATGGCCAGATAAAACTTGTGTAATTTTGAAGTTTGTGAAGAAAAATGATTCTGAGTTCAATCTATGCTGAATAGTAGGAAAAAAATTTTTGGTGTAGCCAGCTTTCTCAGACGAGACACTCTTCGTTCCACTTAGCAACAAGCTTGACATAACAGGAGGCTTTCAAGTAACACTTAGGAATATTAACATTTTACATCAACTCATAAATTCAAAGTCTTTGGCTAAAGAATCAGCTCTTTCATTTCCATAAATCCCAGAGGGTCCACGCACATAGGCAAAGAAAATCTCAATTCCTCTATGTTTAAGAGAACTAAATGTTAAAAGCGTCTCAACACAACTAATTTTTCTGTGCTTGTAACATTGTTCAGTAAACGTAAAGAGGAAAGAGAATTGCCACAATGAAATATTGTCTGAAATATGAAAATAAAAAGGGCAAAACTCTTGAGAAAGGCATATCTCTACACTTTTTTGGAAAAGTAACAAAACCACTTTGATATTTGTGCATAAGGGAAAAATCAAATGTGAGAAAGGGTCAACACAATCCCACCAGTTCTAATGTTAAGCTATTTATGATGCAGTTAAATTTTAAGCTAGACAGCACCAAAGATCATAACTGTAACACTAGCTATAATTAACCTATTTATATTTGTTTAGTAGTCATTTTTAATCTGATGTGTAGATATTTCATAAAAGCCTGTTCTACAACACACAAAAAATAAACTGCTCACTAGTAGTCTTACTTTATAAGATGATGTGTTGTTACACTCCTTCCTTCAGAATCAAATTCAATAACATCTCCAGTAAACAATTCCAAGTCAGACAGTATGTTTGCTGAATAATCATCACTTTCAGATTGAAATGAAACAGACAGGCCCTCTTCAGCATCTTCAGGTACAAAGCAATCTTTACAGTATATAGCTACACCAGAATAACCACTCTGTTTTCTAGGATAGCTGAAGTAAGATGTATAGCCATTCACTAAGGCTGTTGTTTCTGCTAGTTGACTACCTGTAGAAAGAAACACCTATATATGAATTTTGTAAAAGAGCAAATACTAAAGCATTGCATATATAAATGTATATCAATTGGTTTTAGCATTCTTCATTTTCATTGGAAAATTTTTAACCGAAAAAGAAACAATGTGAAAATTGCGCCTGTATGCAGCATACCAAATTAATTTAAATATTAATATTTTAATTTAACAGAGGTTATTTTAAAAATTTTCTAGGCCTTGTTATTTTTCAGACTAAAGTAATTTTATTTGGATTAGAGTAGCTAAGTTATAGTATAATAAAGTTAAAACCACTTAGCTATATTTCTCATTCTTTTATAAAAAGAAATGAAATTGTGGCATCAGATTCACTTAGAAATTTTGCCAGATATATATTATAATTTTACCCTTATTAATATAAATTTTTTCATGAAAAAAATATTTTTGTAAGGTAATATTCAAGGTATAAAATGCTGTACCTTGGAAGGTTACCTACAAAATTACGATTTGATGCACACCTTGCAAAATACCAGTTTTAATCTGTTAGTTGATTGAATAAAGATATGCATCTTGATAAAACATTTTTAACAAATTTAAGGCACAAACTAAAACAAATAAAATTTGAATCATAAATGCAATACAAATCAATATTCATTATCCCAGTGTGAAAAGTTCATATTGCTGAAAGTGTTAAATGGAACAAGTACCAAAGTCCATTGGAAAATAATATATTTGTATTAACTGGTATAACCTGTTGCATGTGGACTAGTTTCTTTACAATCTCATTTTCAAAAACATGTTCATTTGTCAGAAACCTGATTTACTTAACCATTTTTTACTAAAACTTAGCAAATAGTTAAAACTCCTCCAAATAATATTTAAAACTCCTCAGCAAGCTTTTTATTTGTTTTTCATGATAATTCAACCAAGAAAAAATTTCCTATTTAGTAAAAACTTTTGTCATTAATTCCAAAAGAATATCAGAAAAATGACTTTCATCACTTGCATCTTGCAATATCAATTCTTCATTCAAGTCCTCTTCAGAACTATATCTGCACTCGTTTCTTTTTAGAGAAGATACTTTTACATAGATTTTTTTCAAAATCTTTTTTAGGAGTTTGTTATTCCAGTCCATGAGTTTTGATATGCATCAGCCTATTCGTGGAACAGATTTTGGGTAACATTGAACTATTTCAGGGGATATTGCTATAAAATTTTCCAGAATAAATCTAAATGTGCTCTAGATTCATCACTATTATGGTAGAAGGACAAATCAGTGGAATGTGAAGGCCTATTATCTATTAAAATTTTGGTCCATTTTGTAATTATTTAATTATTAAATGAAATCTAAATACAACACAAAAAGGCCACTAAAGATGCACCATCGACAAATTTAAATCAACAAAATTAATGTTTTGTTAAATCTCTCGCAAATATAAATTGTTGCTTAAAAGCTTATTTTATCTTATGGCTAGAATGAAATCCTTATAATTATACACTTTAGCTTTCAAATGGGCAGCATTGTAGTTGTTTTCAAATGAAACATCTTAAAAATTACTCAGCAAAACAAAAACAAATAATTAGATCAAAGGTTTGAAAATCTGAAATGGTCAACAAAATACATAGATTAGAATAGAAGTCACAAATATCACAACATCACTCCAAGTCTTAATTCCATATGCTTCTTATCAAATTTCCCCTCTATATAGCATAGATATTTTAAATTAGTTCAAGGGGCCATGTGGTTCAAGGAACGAAACTATGCCAATTACTAGAGGTAGAATACATGGACTTTTAACTTTTCGTCACGTGTTTACACAGCAAAAAATTGTAACTTTTTCGCATCGTCAACACTTTTAAATTTTAAGAAAACAAATGTAACATTGCTAACAAGTAAAAACCAATCATGATCAGTTAAGTGTTAGTAAACTTACGAGAAACTTTTGTCTCTTGAAAACAAGCTATATCTGTAGAAAGTTCATTTAATATAGTTTCCACACTTTTTGTCAAGGAACGAATTCCATTAACGTTCCATGTAGTTATTCTCATTTTTAAGACATTTAAAAAGGGCTCCGCAAAACTACCAAAAAGATAAATAAAAACATAAACAAAAAATTAAATCTTTTCACTTCATTTGGAATGATACTTTAGATAACTTTACCTCTATTGTCGTAGCTCAGGTGTTGACCTCGTCATCTGATCATGGGCCAACAAACGAGGTATTGCCTTCTGATCTTTCTCTTCTGAATTAATCCAGGACTGTCGCCAATATTTGGGGGGGGGTGTATTTCAATTAACGTCACACTGGAGCAACACAATGGGCTATTGGTGACGGTCCGGGATCAATCCCAAAGGGAAAGATCCGAGGACAACACCACGTAATTTTGAACCATGGTCAGATGACGAGGCAACACCTGAGCTGGCACCCCACTCTCCAAACTTCCACACCACGCCAACTCGTGTACAAAGGGGGCTGGTGCACGTTAAATCTGTCGTGGCCTCAAATGTCCTCACGTTGGCGTGGTGTGGAAGCTTGGAGAGTGGGGTGCCAGCTCAGGTGTTGCCTCGTCATCTAACCGTGGTTCAAAATTACGTGGTGTTGTCCTCGGATCTTTCCCTCTGGGATTGATCCCGGAGCGTCACCAATAGCCCGTTGTGTTGCTCCAGTGTGACGTTAATTGAAAAAATACCAATACCAATACCTTATACACATTAGTAATTCTGAGAGAATTTTAAAACTGTCAAACAATTTAACGAATAATGTGTGTAGGATTGATCCCGAACCGTCGTCAATAGCCCGTTGTGTTGCTCTAGTGCGACGTTAGTTAATTGCCATTACCAATTACCATTACCACGAATGATGTGAGAGGGTTTTTCAGTATTAACATGAAGAGAAGAAATACCGCTTCTGGCCGAGAACTCATTTAAAGAGGCCGTTGTGTTGCTCCAGTGCTACGTTAATTCAACTACGTACAAAGAACTTTTCTGAAAAGGCAGACAAGTAAGATGATGTGTATATTCAATCAATCAACTAATTTGGAGGGCAACTGTCGCCCGGTTGGAATAGAAGTGGATTTGCAACCGGGGGGGTTGCGAGTTCGAATCCAACCAAAGACAGCCGTGTACAAAGGGGGCTGGTGCACGTTAAATCTGTCGTGGCCTCAAATGTCCTCACGTTGGCGTGATGTGGAAGTTTGGAGAGTGGGGTGCCCGCTCAAATGTGACCTCGTCATCTCACCGTGATTCAAAATTAAGTGGTGCTGTCTTCGGATCTTTCCCTTCGGGTTTGGTCCCGGACCGTCGCCAATAGCCCATTGTGTTGCTCAAGTGCGACGTTAATTAAAATACCTACCCACCTACCAACTAATTTTTAATATCGCCGTTTTGGCGATGTTTGGCACCAATTTTTGTGGTTCACCTTTTTCTAAAACCGCGTTTGAGTAACATGCCAGAATAAGTCGCAAATTACAAATGGGTATTTGGGTATTTCAATTAACGTCACACTGGAGCAACACAATGGGCTATTGGTGACGGTCCGGGATCAATCCCAAAGGGAAAGATCCGAGGACAACACCACGTAATTTTGAACCACGGTCAGATGACGAGGCAACACCTGAGCTGGCACCCCACTCTCCAAACTTCCACACCACGCCAACGTGAGGACATTTGAGGCCACGACAGATTTAACGTGCACCAGCCCCCTTTGTACACGACGGTGTTTGGCTGGATTCGAACTCGCAACCCTTCGGTTGCTAGTTCGTTACTCTTCCAACCGGGCCACCGCGGCCCCAAATTACAAATGGAAGCTACGAACATTCACCAAGACACCTAATGGCTTCTCTTATTTAACTTAACCGAAAAATCCTCTTGTGAAAGTAATTTTCAATGCAAACAAGCAAACCAGATGGAAGAACATTTTACTTCCTGCTACCCAAATGATCTAGCATGATACATCGAAGCTTACCTTAAAATGTAGTCTTTTGCCGTTTGGTTGGTAGTAGAATTTGTACCACACTGGAGCAACAGTGACGGTCCGAAATCAATCCGAAGGGAAAGATTCGATGCCAACACCTCATACTTTTGAATTACGGTTAGATGATAAGATTAATACCTGAGCTGGCACCCTACTCTCCAAACTTCCACACCACGCTAACGTGAAGTCATTTGAGGCTACGGCAAATTTAACTTGCACCAGCCCCTATGTACACTGGATCGAGTTCCGAACTTGCATTTCTCTAAATGCTAAATCCACGAGTTACAGCGGCTTTTGATCTATAGAGGCCGTGATTGGAGGAGAACTTCTGATAATTTTCTTTGTGAGGCGACATCAGTGTTTAGTTAATTTATTTGGTTCTATATACTTAGATTGATTACATATACTTAGACAAATTAATTGAACACTAATATCGGCCTCATAAAGAAGTCATCAGAAGTCCCTCTCTTCAATCACGGGCCGCGGTAGCCCAGTTGGTAGAGTCGAGGATTTAGCTACCGGAGCGGGAAAGATCTTCGATTTTTTTTCCATTCAGTTTCCAGTAAGCTGTGCTTTTAACCAGTATTGCTATTGTTACGACTTGAATGTTGAATAAACTTTAGAATTTTCTTAACAGGCAATTTAACTACAAATCAAATCTTTTGTTTTACAGGGATTTTTAATGAAATCAAACCAGACGGTCTCGAAGATTTTACTTCCGCAGTCTAAATGCTCTCGCATGATACATAACGGGGTTACCTTAAAATGTAGTTTATCGCAGTTTGTGCAATCGATTGACTTTTAATCTTATTGGTGTTGACCAAACAACTATCATATATCAATCCAGAATTTATTCTTTGGAATTTTATAATCAAAGTGCTGAAATCGTATTAAAAAAACAAGCGAATTGATGTCACTTTCGGAATACGTACAGGAAACACGTATCGTCGCAGAACATTACCGCTACCTATATTAAGCTTAACAGAAAATGCCTCTCATAGTAATTATCTTAGGAAGTAGTAACTGCCACAAAGGAAGTTTCCAGGCCATATTACCTTCAAAACATTTAAATACTCGTATTAGTTCAGAAACCAATAATTACTTAAAAATTTCCAACGGTGTTTGTGGTGAATGCATGTAATGGTATGGGGTCATACACCCTCATACCATTACACTGTTGTGTATGAGTTTTACGAATGATTCTTAAAAGCTTATTTTCTATTTTCCAAGCTAACCACGTACATTTAATGTACACCAAACATTAAATATACTTGCATCTGAAAATAACGCGTTTCCGAAAAATTCTTTGGTCTTGATGAAGGATCTGGCAAATTTTTTATTTCTCTTAACCTTGCTGGTGTATACTTTTCATCTTGTTATTCGAGTATGATATTCTTCCTATTTTAGGGGATTTCGAATTTTCTGGAATTACTATTAACTTCTTTTAATTCTGATGTACGCAAATAACAAAAGGATTTACTTTTGTTTGTTTGATTTGAGTTGTTAAATACATAAATTTATATTTTTCTGATATGTAATTTTATTTTTTCAAAATACATGGTAGATTCTTACTTAGTGTCGATATTATGTGTTTATTTTTGCCAAATGACAAATTAAAAAAATTTATATGCGATATATTGCATGTTATCATTTTCCGAATTATGTCACCTATCTGACATAATATTATCCTTCAGAGACCAATTTACGGGATATCTCATCGATGGAAGTTTCTTTGACATTCCTTTTAAGAAAGTTGTTTATAAACAAAATTCTACAAAATATTATGTATAAAATTATATAAGCAAGAATTACACTATTTGGTTCTTAAGGTAGTTAAAGTTGAATGATTTAAGTGTATAAATACTATTTTCCCAATGAACTTCAGTCACTTTTTAAACTTTTAGATATTTTAGACTATTGAACTGTATTTATAACAATGTGTGTGTACCACCAATTTATAAGATGTATTTCTGCCCATCATTTTGAAGTGATACAAACATGTTTTGCGTATATTAACCTCAATTATCGTGAATTGAAAAATTACAGTTACTACATGTGCACAATTACATATACTTTTATCCGCCACTGTACATTTGTGTAATTTAAATATTGAGCATTTGGAAAATAAATTTGTTTCATAAGGTACCTCTCATGATACTTAGTACTAGGGGCCAGAATTGAGATTTTATGAGTCTTAACCAACTGATACTGAACAGAAAAACAGTTTAATCCATTCGAATTACGTCGCCAATAACCTGTTGTGTTGCTCCAGTGCTATGTTAACCTTTACCTTACCATTCGAATTACATGGTAGTAAGATTTAGATCGGATAAATGACTTGTTAATCATTGCGCATTTGCAATTTTGGAAAGCTACAAAAGTAAACTAAGTTTTTAAATTCTCGAGAAAGGCACAGTAGAACCTTGATTATCCGGGTAACGTGGACTGATGCCAACTCGGATAAGCAGACACCGGATAAAACGAATTGATATAAAACAGCCTATTCGAAATACAGAAGAAATTACTGTACTATATGTTACTACTTCTATTTCTGAAAGATTCATAAAGCAAGGATAAAGAATAACCAACACACAGATTTGTCACAGTATGCGATAATTTTATAACAAACTGCATCATTTCATCTTCCACATCAGTGCATTTAAACTACATTTTACTTTTTCATGTAAATAATGAGATGTTTTTAATATATTTACTTTTTCAAGCTTTTGAAGTATTTATTTTGTTTTCGAGCAGTTTACTTAAATGTTTCATCATGCTTTCAATGTTGCTCTGGTTGTTAATCTCATTTTAAAATATATTTTTATTGAATTTTATTTTGCCTTGCACTTGGCGCAGCTTATTCATTTTTTGATCTTGCGCCATAAAACTCAAATTAACTAACCATCTGCCCGCCAAACCAGACCAGTCAAGGACAAGGTGCGCACACTCGTGCTCGAAGCTTTATTTAAAAGCTTAAAAAACCTCGGTATCAAATTCGGTCCAGATAACACGGACGCTCAATTAATAGTAACTCGGATAATTGAGTCTACTGTATGTTTTTGGTCACCAGAATTCACAATTTTAACTTTAAGTATATAGATAACGCATCGAAGCTGAGTGTAATATATTAGAGATGTTCTACGAGGCCAAAAATCCAAAATTATAATTGGATAACAAGAAACAAGCAAACGAAAAAAGAATAAAATTTCAAAGTATTCTAGTTCTTTTTTCACTTATATCCATGTGGAAAATTTCGCATTGTCATCGGGTTTGCAGTACACTGAATTTTCGATGTCATCATTTTTAATCAGACCCTTGTTTACTATAGAGGTTTTACACGGATAACATGATAAAATGGTGTCTAGTTACTGAATATAAATTTCCAACTCATCCTTTTCATGTATCACGTTTATGCATGCATATTCCTATACATATACATTATTAACTCCTGTCTGCACTAGTGTCTGAAAACAGATTAATGAATACAGTTAAAAGTTATGAGTCACGAATTAAAAGCTTCGTTAATTTGGAATTTTCTTACGAAACATCGGGAAGCCTTGACTGTTAATATGTATACTATGTGCTCTGAGAATTGAAAAGATAATTTTGTAAATTTTTTAAATTCATTATAAAACTTTTAAATAAGAAATATTTAAAAATAGTTATTTTTTTCCAAAAGTTTGTCGAGCCCACGCGAAATGTTTTTGGTGTTGTAGAACAATTAAAATACATGATGAAACTAGTTGAATCAGTAAATGGGCTTCTCAAATCGCAGTTAAATACCCGTAGATATGTATCAAAACAATCGATGATTGGTTGTTTGGGTTATGTGACTCAAGGGTTACATTTGGCTAAACTACGCCAAACAACATCAAATACATAGACACATGGACCTTCTAATGAAATAGACAGAGCATATAAGTGGAGTCGCTATACACACACAAGGAAAGTTTTACTGATGCAACAGAGAGGAAGGAAGAGAGAAATACATCCAGAGAGGAATTGAACTTGCGCCGTCTACAACTCGCAGTTGCTGGCGCAGGGGCCGAACTCACTGGACCAGCAAAACAATAGAAAAAGTTGATAAGCGCAATGTTTATTCAGCATTACGACGACATTATGATTGGAATAGGGAACAGAAAGGGAGGCCATGTTCTAAATTATTTTCGGAATACGCAAGTTCTGTAGGAAAGGAATCTACAAGTGAACATTTATTAAGAAAAATTAATATTAAGAACAGTTGGAGTGACCAACTAGATTCGTTTTATGCAGATTTTTTGCTTTGTAACTAGAGTTTAAATTTTTCATTTTTGTAAGTTTTTCAATGGGAAATCGATGTAAAACAGAATGTCTGAAAAACAAACATGATTGAAACTACTTTCTAAGATGTAAAAACAGCTGAATGCTTTTCAGCGGGCCCATTTCCCAAACAATTTGTTTTTCTTTCGGTAGATTTTATTACATAATCGATTCAGATTAATTCGGATTCATCAGGACTAGAATACCTTGGCCTGGTTCAACAGCTGCTCCAATTTACAGAATCGCCCGAATTTCGCTATTAGAACGTAGTTTACGTTTTAACGTTGATTCGAAAAATAATTTTGTTGATTGATCGCGGGCAAAAAAAACCCATCGAAATAAATGTCTATATCAATCAAATTTTAAAATCCTAACTTGTTAAGAAGCATAAAATAGTCTTAATTTTGTGAACAAAATAATTTTCCTTTCGAATATAGTTTTCTTAGAGACAAAATATCAGAAAAAATCTGAAATATTTTACATATCGTACGTAACACGTTCTCCAGTAAGATGTATGTATCGTGTCAAATATAAAACTTTCCGTTTCAACTTAAAGTAAACATTGCATGTTCCGATTGTGAAATTAAAAGGTGGCTTTCTTCCTCCTGTTGCTTTTGAAACATGCTGGCAAAATTTCTGGCTTTGTTTGAAAAATATTTTCGACCTTGTTCATAAGTAGCCTGTGGAGCCAAGTTCGGAGATAGCTGCATTGTATATGAATTTTGTTTCCTTTTTTCGAAACAGGTTTTGCGGCTTGAAAACGAAAGTTCTCGTTCGACAGTCTGAGCGGTGATCACGTCCACTAGAGTGGCGCAATCGTAATAAGTCGACCTTGAAAGCTGAAGTGAGGGACCATCTATATATGTAAGAGTTGCAATTCTAAGATCTCGGTCTATTGATTTATTCTCATATTTTCTTTTGGGCGCTCACTAATTTTTTCGAAACAGCTTGGAGAAAGAGACAACGAAAACCTTCAAAAATACTGACACAAGATTTTTAACGTCGTCAGGAAAACCACCAGAACAAAATTAATTTTTGTCAAACCTTTAAAAAGGAATATATTTAAATTTGTTAAAGATTTTTTTAAACTGTATAATTTTTCCTCGGAGAGGTTGATATGTTTTTTAATGATTTCAATTCAATAAGTAATCTGCTTAAATGAAATGTTTTGTTTTGTCTCTTACCTAATTATATTTGTGTATGCCTTGTTTTTTGCTTTTTGAATCACATCTTTTTTTCTCTGTAATTAGATATTTTTCTTAGAACAGTTAAAGAAATAAAACACACCTAGCAACTCAACATATGAAGTTTCTTACTATTGTATGCTTTTAAAACGAATGGTTGTTTTTTATTCTACAATTGCAATTGTATAGTTTACAAAAGTTATTCAGGCAAAAATTGGGAACGTTTTTTTTCTATTTCCACTGGGGTAGGTATTTTAATTAGCGTCGCACTGGAGAAACACAACGGGCTATTGACGACGGTCCGGGATCAAACCCGATATTTCCATTGGGGTTCTTGCTGATAAAGAATTGTTCTTTTCAAATTTTCGTGGCCACATTTCTTTACTTTTTTAGTTTTAACTTTTATTGTTTCGAATATTTTCTAGATGCTCAGGGGATCTAAAATATCCATTCCTTTAAAAAGCCGTAATCGAGGCATTTCCAGAGCTTACGGGGCCGCGGTGGCCCGGTTGGAAGAGTAACGAACTAGCAACCGAAGGGTTGCGAGTTCGAATCCAGCCAAACACCGTCGTGTACAAAGGGGGCTGGTGCACGTTAAATCTGTCGTGGCCTCAAATGTCCTCACGTTGGCGTGGTGTGGAAGTTTGGAGAGTGGGGTGCCAGCTCAGGTGTTGCCTCGTCATCTGACCGTGGTTCAAAATTACGTGGTGTTGTCCTCGGATCTTTCCCTTTGGGATTGATCCCGGACCGTCACCAATAGCCCATTGTGTTGCTCCAGTGTGACGTTAATTGAAATACCCAACCCAACCCATCCAGATCTTACGCGTTTCGGAGTTCACTCTTTAAAATTGCAATTTTCTATTGAGCTGTTTGTTCCAGAACAGCGCCTACATTTGAATGGTCGTTGAATTTGTGCTGAACTTGTGAAGTTTTGAAGATTCAATAGATTTACTTTTGAAAGTACAGATTCGTTACTTGTTATTTTTGTCCAGATAGACTTTATAGTGACTAGTGAGAAACAACTCGCAAAAACTTTTTAACAAATTAGTCGTCGACTCTTTTTGTCATACTATAGTTTCATAAACACAAAACTTTTCCTGTTTAATGTGATTGTTAAGTATAATCGTTTTAATTCACCTGCTTTCACTAGTTTTGCATAAATAATAATATCCCTTTTCTTTGATGCACACCATTTCAAATCTTGGCAAGAGCTGACAAAACTGACGTAATCACGAAAGCACTGAGAAATTATTAATTTCTAAGCTTTTGTCTATGCATTGATCACGTTCTTTTGCCGCTTTCATGTTTAATGACAAGGCAGTGATAGGTTTGTGGGGATATATCCTTCATATTTAGACTGACTGTACGTACTGTTTTAAAAGGGACAGTACCGTTTTTGTTCAATTTTCATATGTCCAGGCCGTCACGTCATTGTCATCTGGTTGTCAATTTTATTCCGTTTCTAATAAAAACTTTAAATATTTTTATAATTGTCAATCATAAAATATTATTCGTATCATGTAATCGAATATCGATGTTCCCCCATGGATACCAGTAATTTGTACAATCATGGAGTAGCATTCAAAAGTTGCAAAAAATACATTTCTGTATCTGATAGATGGGTACAGATTTTTTCTGAAATGAGCGAAAAACGCCAAGGCCTTCAAGACTGGTTCGTTTTCTTCCAGAAGTATAGCACCTGTTGAGAGAATGCATTTTGTTATAAACAGAATGTGTTCAAAAGAGAATTTTAGTTTAAGTGTTGAGACAATGAGGGTTATGTAAGTTGTAAGACAAAATTTTGTCATGGAGTTTGAAAAGTTTTATAAGATGTTGAAAGACTGAAATTTGCCGCGTAAGGTTATTTCATCTGAGAAATATTCATGGTACGATAGTGGTGTATTGTCTACCTAAACCGTGAAGTACTATCTGCTACGTCCACCTAAATTTTTGAATGGGCTCTATTACTGAAGAATAATGATAAGCTCAATATATTTATGTAATCTCTTACTTTATCATGAAAACAGAATATTACATTACCTCCGTCCCTTTTTACCATTTCAACGTCTCACTTTTGTCTCATGAAAATATGGTCCGTCTACTCATATCTAAAGCTACATTACAAACGACAGAAATTCTAGTGTTGGTTTAATAGAAAAAAATTTAAGCTGAACTTTGGAACTTTTAGTCCCCTCCAAACATTCCTTTAAGCTCCTAGATGATTGAGTAAATATAATTATTAGAGTACCGACGAAAATAAAAGCGCTTTCATTTTTAAGTTATGAACATTATTTTTAGAGGATAGACGATCGCGAAAATAATTATGGATCCTACTCTGCAATCCACAGGAAAAACAACGCCATGTTCTCGAAGTTCAAGGACAAAGCAACCTTGAACCAAACCTATGACCAGGCGGAGAGGCCGAAGACCCCGACAACGTCTCCAACCAGTTGTCTTGATGACTTGCTATATTGGCAAAGAACCACCCAAGATAGTTGTATTTCCCATTCTTTTTAGAATGCAATAGAAGAAATCGTTGAGGCAGAACTTTCTTCTAGATGTTGAAATTTTGTACCAAACTGGCTCTAAAATACACTTTCAAAATGTTTGTTTCAATTTTTATTTCTTTTGTAAGATACAATGGAAATACAAAGTTTCATTCACTTCTACATCGAAAGACGGGAAGTCAGATGGAAATAAAAATTTAAAGCTGAAATTATTATTGCGTTGTTAGAATGTTGCAGAGTTCCTTACCAGGAAAGGATCGCACAAGTAAAAAAATTAATGCATTCGCATCTCAAGGCCATACCGGTTTTTCATAGGCTGCGTTTTTCGTCGTAGGGAAAACTAAAGATACCATGAAAAGAACAATAAGAGTTATTACGCAAAACGTGTTTTCTAATCATTATACGAGTACTAGCAAAATAATAATGAAAGGTTTTGTTCTTTAAGATAAATAAAATACCTAATTAGAAGGGATTTTCTGTGCAAACAAATAAATCAGACGGTATGAGAGGATTTTACTTCTGCAATCCAAATGCTCTCGCATGGTACATATTGGGGTTTCCTTAGAATTTTGTTTATCGTCGTTTTGACGAGGTTTAGCGTTTGATCTAATTGGCGTTGACCAATTTCCATCGTATATCAATTAGGAATTTTGTTAACGAATTGCTGAAAATCGTATTCGAAAAACAAGTCAACTGACGTCATACGTATCATCACAGAAGCACTACCGCCACTTACATTTTGTTTGACAGAAAATGTCTCTCATAAGCGATAGAGAAAATTCTTGCTTTTTAAAATTCTGAATGAGATTCTTAACCTGTTATTTTGACATTTTATCACCATGTCCCCCAATGAAATTTTACAATCCGAGGTAAACTTAATGATTTTATAACTTTGCTTTTTTGTAAATTTTTACATACATCATTCGGTGAGCTTTTGACAAGAATCAATTTTGAATTTAGAAACGCAAATAAAGTTAACTTAGAAGTTAAGTACATATCCAAGATATTTTTCTCTACAATACAGGATCTGAAATTTGGAACTTAAGCAGTGTATTGGAAATATCAGTATCATTACAGTAAATATTCCAAAATAACTGCATTTTGGTTAATTTATTCTTTAGATGCATGTGCATATATTTAGTTTCTGACTAATTTTTAATGGTCGGAAGCATTTCGGATTCTGGGTAATACATTGCATTTTTTTTACCTTGGTGTTGAAGTACATGCGGTAAAAAGGGGAAACTGGAAGTGTCTATCGGGGAGATTAACGGAATTCTAACAATTAAATTGTTTAATTTTTCATTTAAAAGTGAAGGATGTGAAACTTCTATCGTGCATTTAATTTTTATACTCTAACATCAGTTACGTACATACGTTTTTGAAACCAAGGATTTTCCATCAGAGGTTAAGGCCCCTTTGAGGCCGAGAACTCAGGAATGTGTTTGAATGTGTACATAATAATGATTAACACATCACATATCAACGAATCAACTAACACCATTGGCCAATGGTGTTAAAAGCGTACAAGGCAAAACCTAATGCATCTACAGGGAGAGGCGCACAAAAGAGAAAAGTCACCTGCGAGGTACAGGAGAGGAGAGAGCAGACCTTGACCTAAGTTAATAAAAAACAGATCCTCAACATACAAAAACACAATTTTGCATGCTAGCAGGACACAAGGAATTTATTTCATCACAAGGCCTTCGTAGGCTATCAATTTGGAAAACAGCAATGAAACTTGTGAATGCAGGATAGGTTTGGGGCTTGTTGCGAAAACTAAAGCCCAGTTCTGTGTGAGATTCTTCGCTCTGCCATCTGTTGCAGAAAAACCGAGTGCATTTGGATTGCAGCCAGGAGTGGCATAGTTGATTATGTCAAAGCCGGTCATCGACACTTCTCTATTAATAATGAAGACAATTTTTTAGCACAATTAACACTACCTAGAAAATGTCTTGGTTTGATTGAATAAGGGGCAAAGGAGATCTTGGGACACAATTGGAATTTATACTTGGATTTAGTTAACTTAAATGTTTTGGGAACTATTGAACTGATGTGAAACACGCAGATGGACCCTTTCTGAGATGAAGTGTGGGGAAACTAAAATTATTCATGCTTAAATTTTGTGTCGATGGCAATTACTAACCAGCAGGACTAGAGAAATATCCTTCGACTTCGGTTCAAGATATAACGGAACGTTCAACAGTATCCAAATCGATTAGGTCCGAGCCTAGGTGGGGCCGTGGTAGCCCAGTTGGTATAGTAGCGGATTAGCAACCGCAGGGTTGCGAGTTCGAAACTCGATCCAATCGTAGACCGCAGTGAACGTAGGGGCGTTAAATCTGTTTTGGCCTCAAATGTCCTCACGCTGGAACGGTGTGAAAGCTTGGAGAAGTGGGGTGCCAGCTCAGGTGTTGACCTCGTCATCTGACCGTGATTCCAAATTACGAGGTGTTGTCCTCGCATCTTTCCCTTCGGTATTGATCCCAGACCGTCGCCAATAGCCCGTTGTGTAGCTCCAGTGGGACGTAAATTCAGCTGCCTACCTAACGAGTCTAGGTCGGTTAATCAAAATTTCCGAATAAGCGAAAATTTACCAATTCCAAGACAGGCAGCAGTTACAGTACAAATTTTAAAATGCGAGTTATTTAAAATGGGCGTGCGTTTGTTATTACAGGAATGTTGTTATTTTAAAAATACAGTTTGATTTTCCCCCCTTGAAATTACGTTTTTAAATTATCTTAGAGGTTTGAAATGAAGTTTAGTTAGATGCCAAGTCGAACTGTCTGTTCTGCAGTTCGGATTTTTTATTATCATCAATAGTTATGTTGAATCGATTGTTTTGTCCCTGTGAAATATCACGATTTCCGAGTAGTATACAACTTTTTTACCCTCTAACACATATAATGACTAAATAGTCACATCTATTACCTGAAAGAACTCTTGCCAGGATTCGATTGGCCAAAAAGTCAAAAACTGTTAGCAGGACGTCACACTGGAGCAACACAATGGGATAAAGGTGACGTTCCGGGATCAATCCCGAAGGGAAAGATCCGAGAACAACACCACGGTCAGATGACGAAGTCAACACCTGCGCTGGCACCCCACTCTCCAACCTTCCGCTCCACGCCAATGTGAGGACATTTGAGGCCACGACCGATTTAACGTGCACCAGCCCCCAAGTTTTTGGTTGGATCGAGTTTCGAATTCGCAACCCTCCCGTTGCTGAAGTGATACAGGGAAAACTGCAGGTTGCATAGTGGAATAATGCATGTATAACCCTCCAAAGACGGATTAAGGACCCCCGAGAGCAAAAAAAAATATGTTATTAAGGTATGATCAGAGAAGATTTCATAGGTTTTATCAATCCTCGTGAGCCTGAAAAAAATCTGTGGAAACAAAATCTCAAAGTTGATCAAACATAATGAAAATGAAGATTTCTCTTCAGCTTCTGAAAGTGACAGTGATGAACACGATTCTTTTGAAGATGATAAAGATGCCAATCTGTGTGACAATGATAAACCAGATGAAGACAATAAAGATCCCCGAATGACTGGAGAAAAATTAGATAAAACTGTGTTAAACAATATGAGAAGCCTTAATCTCAATCTTGGTAAATGCATCGGTGTTGCAACAGATGGATGTTCTGTGCAGATGCCTTCAGAGATTGTGGGAGTAGTCACTACAATAAAAAAACGCCAAACGATCCCCTTATTTGAATCATTGTTTGAATTTGTCTATTTCTAAATGTTCTGATGTGCAATCAGTGCAAAAATCAATTAGAATCATTAAAGAGGTTGTATCTTTCTTTAAAGCTTCACCAAAAAGAAATGCTGTACTTATTAAGCATGTAGGCAGTCAGCTTGTTTCTACGTGTGAAACAAGATGGGTAGAAAGGCATCTGTCTGTAGCGTCTTTTCTAAAAAACATTGAAAAAATCGTGACGTGCCTTGAACAAATTTCACAACGGTCACATTTTTCAAATGACAACTCTAGCGTAACAGCTAGGACCCTTTTATGTGCAATCACTAATGGATAATTCATCTTAACTCTCGTGTGCCTTGCTGATGTACTTAGCCAAACATTGCCTCTCAGTAGGTTCTTCAAAAAGAGACTATTGAAGTTACCAAAGCGACCGAGGTCTTGGCCGATACTTTCTCAGTCTTAAAAAAAAAGCGAGAAAAAGCTGATGCAGAATTCAGTCAACTGTATGATCAAGCCAAAAAAGTGGCAGAAACTGTAGGAAGCAGTATTCAAACACCCAGGATCATATCTAGACAAGTTAACAAACCTAACACTGCTCTATCAAGCACAGAAAGTTACTTTAGGGTGAATGTCTTTATCCCTATTCTTGACTCAATAAACAGTGATCTTGACAACAAGTTCTCAATCTCTACAAGCTCAACTCACTTCTATCAAAAGTCTGCTCATATTCAACAACGTCCATGGGTCAGTGATTAGGGATGCAGAAACACTGGATAAAAAATATTACAGAGTAATTGGAGTTGGAGAGGATGAAAGCGACTGCATTTCTAACCTGAATGCAGAAATCAAGCTGTGGGTGGCGAAGTGGAAAAGGGAAGATGCATACAAAACCCCTTTACCAGACAATTGAGTGTTTGCAATTTTGCACCTCAGAAAATTTCCCCTCAATTAGATCTTTAATGTTGATTCTTTCTTCTCTTCCTGTATCAACTGCAACAGCAGAAAGATCTTTCTCTACACTAAAACTGATCAGAACTTGGTTGAGAAACCGTTGTGGCAAAACCGCTTAACTGGACTTGCTTTGCTATATGTGTTCATAGAAACATCCTTATTGACAAAGAGAAAATTATTGATAGGTTTATTGAAAAGGGGGAAAGAAGAGAAAAAACATGTTTCCTAAGTACAGGTAGTTTAAAACCAGTTGTTCTTTTGTGATATAAAAAGTTTAAGTAATAGAACTCAATATTCATACACTTAGGTTACTCTTTTAATTTTATATCAAAACTGTAAAAAGTGCAAATCGCCTGCTAATATGCATGAAGCAGACCAAATATCTACTGTACGAGTATAGTACTAATATGCACAATATAAACTCAATAATTTCTTGTACACAGAATTTTTATTTCAAAACATTAACAACTCAGAATATAAAAAAAACACAATATTACATTAAAAACTAGTTTTATGCACCTTAAGTAAGTTTTTGAGGTTTTAAGTTACCGTAACATCATTCTTACTGTTTACATTGTACTTGAAAATTGTATTGAAGAAATAAAAGAATTTGTAAAGAATATTTAAGTTTCTATTTATTACTTTCGTAATGTTATTTTAAAAATAAAAGTATGTATATTTAGGAAATAAAAGCTAACAACAGCGTAACTTTCAACAACTTACAAAATACTATTTTAAAAGTACCTTCATGCTAATTTCAATGTTTTATCTTTCAATTTGCTTAGTAGTTCTATGTTAACATAAGGCTTATAGAATTTGTGGTTTTTGTGTTAATAATTATGTAAATGGAACCAGTTTTGCAAAGGTTTTAAAAGCTACGCATTTCAAGAAATTTAAAGTGATTATTGGTGTAAAATAAAGTATATTTTTACACTAATTTTATATCAGTTTTAAGTCTCAAAACAGCTTAAAAAATGCTTGCTTTTGAAGGTATTTTTTCAAAGTTTTCAGGGGAGGACCCCCGTTTCTCTGGGGGTATCCCATACCCCCAGCCCCCGGTTAGTTGCATCGTCCAGCTAACCGCCCCACCTACAAAATTGCATTAATTCATCACTGTAACCCTCAAAGGGTTAAAAATAGCTTCGAAATAAATTATTTCTATAAATTATTTCTATATTTTCTTTCTCTACTCTAAAATAGACGTCGGGAGGACAATTTTTCTTTAACACAGATTTTCATTGTAATAGGGTTTTTACATCGGGCTGATCCAGTGATTCTTCAACTTTTATGGAAGTACTCCCATTTATATCGAACTTTCTCTTGTTATTTCGTCCTTGCATCTTTTCGTTACACTAGTCAATCCCGAAAATTTCGGTACATTCAGAAGTGGGTCCCCACCATAAAAAGAGTAGGTATATATAAAACTGCAGTAAAATACTAACTGCACATACCAGCTTGAGGTCACACACAGAAAAAATGGTCGCGTGACATCTGTTTTATGTCTCCCTAAAGCGTAAAAATGTTGACAGACTCGCTTTCCTCACTGATTTATACCCATTGTGTGACTCGGGAACGTTCGTGAAGATGCGGTAATGCGTTATATTTTCAGCACATAATGTGCTACTATCTGAGTTACTCAGTCCTCTCGTGACGAATACATATCCGTGATGGAGTTATACGAAACGCTTTCGTAAGTAATGATTTTGACTGAGGAAAATATAAAATAATAACGCATCTAATTTCTTAAAGGAAGATTCTTCCCAAAGAAGTCTTGCCTTGAAATGCCATCATTGAGATAGAAAAGATAAGTGTATCTTGTTCAATAGAAGTACTTCTAGATTTTCTACATATTTTGTACCCGATTGAATGCCCATTTAAGGCAGTTTGCCAAACATTTTTTCGCTCAAAGCCCCCTTTTCAAGGAAATTGTTTTTTCGGAGCCCCACTCTGGAAAACTGTATTTCAACTTATAATAAATTGCAAGTGTAGCTATGCTTATAATTTTTGAATTTCCTCAAAATATTTATGCAGCTGTGTCTGTAATTTTAGAATTTCAAAAAACTAGTTTGGAAATAACAACTTGAAACTTAAATTGTAAAGCTATTAAAATGAAGTAACAAAAATAAATTACATATAAACGAACTAGATTGCTCACTATTGTTGGTAATTAACATCCATCAAATCAGTAAAATTGAAAACAATCACTAATAAAAAGAATGAGCCTGGTGTTACGCTACCAATTTGTATATATTAGAGTCTATTTTTGACAGCAGTATCCTTAAATCTTCACACAACTATTTTAGTAGCATCCCTTTATTAATTAAAGGAATCAATAACACTGCATAGTGTGTCTATGGTCAAGTGGATAAGTGTTTGTTTAAATTAATTTTGGATAAGAATTTTTTCACCATCTTAACGGCCACTCTTGCTCCTCAATGCCCCTACTTCTCTTAGGACTAGCATTGTCCTACCCCAGCATTCCTTCAGTGCCCACAAGAGGGCTGTAGCACCCACTTTCGGAAACTACTTTATAGTGATACTTTTTCTTTGAAAAGAGTTTTTGATGGGTATGATTATTGCTTACTTATCCGAATTGAATAATTTTCTTTCAGAATGTTTACTTGTGAGAAAAAGATTCATACCAGTAAATGCAGCTATCATGAGCTGTGCCAGCTATCATGAGAATTGGGCCCAAAGACACCTTCAGCACCCATAAGAGGGCGTTAGCGCCCTCTTTGGGAAACTATGCTTTAAAGCACATCAATTTTACATTTCAACAAGTAACAAATGAACACATTTTATCTACAGAATTAATTTATGTAGATAAATATATTTAATATAATATCTTGCATAGATGGGTTGATGAAATATAAGGCAAACGACAAAAAATACTTTTTTCTGTCTTAACAGCATCCCAAGTATTCATGAAATATTTTTGAAGGGTAGGAAAGAGGAGATTTAACATCTGTAGTTTCAACGTTTAAAAGGCTATGACCAAGTCAACTGGTTAAGTCAAAACTTGAACTTATTTTGTAATGAAATTTAACGAACGGGAGGAATAAATGAGATTTAAATTCATCCACATACAACATAAGACAGAGCAACGTATAGAACAAACTTCAATGTTAGAACAAGTAAAATATCAATTTAAATGAAAATGGAATATTTATTATCAATACTATATGAATACCAGTATGATCTTTATTTGAAAAAAGAGAAGAAACAATACCTTCTGCAAGAAATATTAAACGACGCAATATCTTAAGAAACTTCTTGATAATTGTTTACGCATTAAGTATCGTTTCTTTGTACTCGACCCTGCCATGGGATAACCTATTCAGCATTAAACACTATTCTAAAACTTAATTTAATTTTTATAACCCAACGGCAAACTATCTCGCGTATTGCAATGGCTAAACGGTTCAGAAAAATCCTCAAGGATTCACCCGAATTTTAATGATACATCTCACGATAGAGATGAGTTTCGTATAAATTTATATCGAGAGGATTTTTCGACCCCCGGATTTGAAACGAACACCTGAGGTTAGGTTTGGTTTGTCCCTATGATTATTTTTTGATGCACGAGGTCTAATTACGCCTGGAATTTCGGCTTGAAATGGATTCTGAACAAGGACGAGTATCCATTACGGTGGGCCGAAAAAAAAATCGAATTTGGCTGGAACAAATTCTAATTGAAAACGTAGCTCCATGGGTTTTTAAGATAGGCAGTGTTAAAGTCCCCTAAAACAATGGTTTTCAGTCATTTAAAATTAAATATTTAAAAATTTTGTCAAACACTGAAGCCAAACTTGGTTAACTTTCATTAGAAGGGGGTGCAAACCATGGGTTTGCCTTAGGACGGCATAGCAGGACTAATTACGCGTCTATAAACGTTTCTACCGGGTTTACTTTAAAATATCTACTATTAAAAATAAATATTCTCTCGTGAAATGAGAGTGAATTATTTATCCCGATTAAATTCTCCACATTCTCTGAGCCTTGATATGTTTTAATGTGGCGGGAAAAGAATGGAAGATGATTTTTAAAGTATTCAAATTCATTAAGACACGTCACATGGCAGAATCAGTGAATACAATTTTCATGATGAATAAGCTCAAAGTGTTTTATATAAGTATTCGAAATTTGCTATTTCTTCGGGAGACTTGGAAATCTTAACGACCGTATTCTATTTCTCTTTGGTCTGTAATATTTTGTTTAACCCATTGCTGCCATTTTTCTGGATGACAGAATCTAATCCTAATTTTAAGATTTGAATATTCTCGTGAGACAGTTGATGGGAGGATGTTCTCTGGGTGTTCCTAAAAGAGGAATTTCTCCAAATCAGATTCGACGATAGTCCTCAAGGAGACGTGTAGGAACCTACTTAGATGCATCACTAAACACTAGTATTCTGAATTATCATTGCATGCCACATAGGTCTTAAAATTAAACTAAGCTACAACTAAACCTACGCATGTATGTTAAAATAAAAAAAATGTATGGTTTCTTTGTTTCCACATACAAGAGCTTATTTGTTGCAAGCAGCCTTACGTGTGATGAGTCTATTTTGGTCATATTTTTCCACATCATTACATCAACGGCTGTTTTTAATGGCGAGGCAAATCTGATTCAAGTAATGTTGATCTGTACTCAAATCTGAAGCAAATTTAGGAAGGTTGGTATCGATACGTTTGAATTTCACAACGGGGTCTCACAATTACTGAGGCTAGTTCCGATAGAGCCTGAGTACCTGATCAGGGCCTTATTCTACAATTAAGGTGCATAAACAGAGAATTGGAAGCAAGCTTGTGTAGAGGCACGGAAACCGTTGCGTCAAGGCAAACGTTCTCTTCGAATTTTCTTAAAGTTCGTCTCTGTTGCGTCTCGCGGTTGAAAATTCTCCATCAGTTCCATTATATTGAAAATGTTGTATACTAATCCCACTTTAAGTATTTCACACTGAGTAGTTCATATCTCGAAGACAGCGCAGATTCGATTCTTGACAGATTCATTTCCTCCCTGTGTGCATTTCTCTTTTCTGTGTCAGTAAAAACTTTCACTGTATGTGTATGTTCATAACTTGATGTTGTTTGACTTGTACTTGGTGCAGATAGGCCAAATATGGCCCTTGCGCAATGAAAGCCAACAAATCAACTACGAGGAAAGCCGGATATAAACTTGTATAGACAATCCCTATATTAATCCTGCTAGATCACCCTCAGACAAACCCGCGGTATTTATGGAAAGTGGGCTAAGTTTGGTATCATTGTTTGACTCAAATTTAACTTCCTAAAATGTTTTACGTGTTTCTACGATTGAAACCTTTGTTTTAGGGCTCTTTAACAAAATCCATGTGAAAAAATTCTTGTCTGGAGTGATTTCAGACGGGATTGGCCAAAACGCCAGAATATGGAAACTTCAAACTCCGATCTCTTCACTAAGATATTTTTTAATTTAAAAAAATTAACAGATGGGGTGTTCATTTGAGGTACATTTTGCTTGAGCAGAATTTGTTCCGGCGAAATTCGATTTTTTTTGGCCCACCCTTATTTATGATAAGACCGGGATTTAAAATCCAGAGATCTTTTAAAAATAGTTTATGACTTTACAACAATCCCGATTTTACACTTACTGCCTCAACACTTTTACAATTGCTCACTTTTATTTATTATGGAATTAATGAAATCTTAAGATACTTTTACACATGTACAAATTCGTAATCACAGTTACTACAATTATCCGACAGAAAATTCCAGAAACCCCAGTTTAGATCTAAACATACTTGCCCTGATAGTTCTCTCTCTTTCATACATATAGTATTCGTATCTCTGGATTGAACTGTAGAATAAAAATATGACGTGTTTGTACTGACTTGAAATATATGTCATACATTTAACCTGGAACCGACGTGGCTCAGTGGGTATGCCACTGCGCTAGCAACCTTCTAGTTGTAGGCTGAGCAGTTGAGAGCTAGCAACCTTCTAGTTGTAGCCGATTCCTGCCAGGTGCATTCCTCCCTGGGTATATTTCTCTCTTCTGTGTCAGTAAAACTTTCATTGTGTGTGTCTATTACTTGATATTGTATGTCTTGTGTCTAGCGCAGCATGGCCAAATATGGCCCTTGCACCATAAAACCCCAATACCAACCAAAAATACATTTAACTCTATGTGTAATCTTACCTCAGTGTTCAGTATGTGCCATCGAGAAACTAACAATATTATATCTATTTTGCAAACAAGTTTTGTTAATGTTTTAATTTGCTTAACATGCATAAATGGATTACGTACATGCATAGAAAAAATATAAACGCATAAATTTATTTAGAAATGATTACATGAATACAATTAAATTTATGTGTCTTTATTGATGTTCGTTTGCTGTTTAAACAGCTAATTAATAAATGTTCCACAAACATGTCAATGAGAAAGAGATTCTTGGAATTTGTTAATTGAATATTATTGATAATAAAGTATCTAAGATAATATATTTGATGGGCGGGAATAACAGTACAAGTCAAAAAAGGACATTTTTAGGAGAACAAAAAACCGTTTAATATTCCATATTGTGAATGAATAAAATTTATAAAATCAGTTCTGCACCTTATGTCTGGCAACTTTAAAGGGGAAATTAGGAGAAACTAGGGGGCTCCAGCTCCCTGCTCACTTTCGCTCGCCAACCCCCTACGTTTAAATTTGTATACGTTTAAATTTGTATACGTTTAAATTTGAAAGGCATGTTAGTCTGAGATGGAATCAAAGGGATTCGAAGAATGAGAAATGTCTCTGTACCATCCATGGATTTTGCCTGAATGATGTTTTGCTGCAATTTTGTGACAATTAGACGTGTGCCATTGCATAATCCTTTAGAGGGAGCTAAATTTCTCAACAGCATTATAATGCAACCCGTTTTCAACTTTAACTCATATAGAGGTATACCTGTTGGTGTCAAAGAATTTAAAAATTCTTCAGGAAATGTCAATTGATCTTGAGGATCTTCACTGATGACCATATCAACTGCTTTGTAAACAGTTTAATTTCCCGGCATACATTCCAGCACTTTATTGTTGATTTTCATGGATCGCTCATTGGTAAAAGTAAGGATGGCTCGACCTTTAAGCTCCTGTGGAGTCACACTGGAAAAATCTATGTCACTGTACAATTGCTGTATAGGGTGTTGTATTGAAGGGTAGCATTGCAAAGATAACTTAATCGTTGAGCCACTTTTTTACTCTCCAATGTACAACCAAGCACCAAAATCCCTTTCAGATTCAAGGGCACGCATATGTTTTGTCAGATATAACTTACGGAATTTCAACCAAAGAGTGTTTTTTAAGGAACTAACAACATTCAATGTTCTTGAACCTCTTAAAATAACAGGAAGAACTTGGTGAAAATCTCCACCCAATAGCATGACTTTGCCCTCAAAAGGTTCTTTGCACTTTGTAAGATCTTGTAAAAGTCTGTCAACAGCTAAGAAAGCATGGACATGTGTCATGGGTGCTTCATCCCACACAATTAACTTGGTTTTCAGCAACATGTCTGCTTCTTTTGTATTTGGCTTAAAATTGCAAGTAGATGTTGCATTTAAATAAATTGGAATTTTAAAAACAGAATGTGCTGTTCTTCCCCCTATTAATAGAGTTGCAGCAATACCTGCAGATGCAACAGGAATAACATCATCACCTCTACCACATATTGTATGAAGCAAAGTTGAATAAACGAAAGTTTTTCCAGTTCCGGCAGGACCATCTAAAAATAATATTTGGGTGTACCTGGAGAGTTGTTATACTCTTCACTTAATATGATTTCACCAACATTCCGCTCTTCACTATGTAACTTTACAGTATAATTGTTAGCTTCAGTCTGCTCCTCCACCAATATCAAAGCTCGCTTTTTTCAAAACACTTGCTGGCAAATCTACAGTTGGTAGCTGCATTTTTTGGAGACTTAAATTATTGGATGTAAGCAGTTCCTCAATATCTGCAAGTGCATAGTGAGGTTCAGTCTCTTCAGAATAACGATACAAAAAGTCCCCACAAAGTGAAACGATGCTGCACCCATAGATCAGGAACATCCTCCACTTCTCCAAAGCCTAAAATCATTGCGAACAGCATGCCTCAGAGATTGAAATTGAGCGGCTTCACTCAAACATCATGCCACTGCTGGTCATCCCGAAGAAGTCCATACTCCTGACATGCTTGTTGAAATGTAATGCATCTCAATCCATTTACCGTCAAAATATCTTCAAAACTGACTGCTCCTGACTTACGCAATAGTAGCATCCGCAAATAGTACCTCTCCGTATCCTGTATACCAACTACTGGCAATCTCCCAATAACTTTTAGTCCACCACGTTGTCTCCTCTTCCAATTTGTGGTACTCTTATCAAACACATAATATTGTGAAACATCTGAGTAAGAAATGTTGTGAGCTTCAGGATCATTTTTGTTCAGTTCAAACCATGATGTGAGTGTTGTTTTTCTTAAAGCAGCTCTTTCAATTGCTTGCGCTTCTTGACAGTCTTGGTACACAATCGGCTGTTGCTCTGGTAAATGCACAGCTAAACGCACTATAGTGTGGGATTTATCTGACAAACTGAATTCATTTAAACGCCACATGGCTTCAGGTGCCCTTACATACCTACCTTCATCAAAACTTAAAATTTCATCATGATCAAGAGCATCTTCTTTTGTATTTTTACCGAGGCTGTATCATGTCCTTTGTATACTTATTTATATAAGTATTGAACACTTTTAACTGAAGCACCAACTTCAACATTAATATGTGCACTCAATTTCTTAAGTAACCAAGGATTGTATGGACAACCCATCTATTATCGATGGAATATTTCCCTACTTGGCCAGGTTCAGTGGCTCTTCTGCGATAAATAGGGTATCCATTAACATTTTTCTCGGTATCATCCTTGAATTGTTCGGGAAAACTTTTGAAGTACTGTCCATCTTTCATGCAAGGAGATTTATTTATAGTTCCACATAGGCCATGTACAATGCATTTTGTCACAATTTGGAAGAGTTTAAGTTCAGTGCTAGGATCTGGAAGTTCTGCACTCACAAACTTGTCAGTATCATCTATTGTGCGAATTTTGCTTTCTGAATCTAATGTTAGAAGAATGTGGGCATGAGGCAAATCTCGCTTTTGGAACTCAATAACATAAATATAGGCCAAAACAGTTCCAAATATTCCATGCTTGCAATATCTTCTAAAAGTTCTTTTTATTTTTATATTAAACACACATACAACAATATCAGGTCGATTTTCTGGACGTTGTACTCCCTCCATGCAATTTAAAATTTCAGGCCAAGATGGGTTGCAAGTAAACGTCAAAAAGAGATCTGGCTTACCAAACTTGCGTACCATTGCCATTGCATCTTGGTAATTCTGTAGCATATGATGTGGGCTCCCTTGGAAAGAAGATGGCAGTATAATAAGTTTTCCTGTGAGCATATTTTCATTATGTGCTCGACATTCCAAAGCATCTAAAAGCCCCGATAAAGTTCAATTCGCAAATCTTTTTGATTTTGTCGCAAAAATGTAAACTTGAGCCTTCAGTTTTCACATACGCATCAACAATATATTACTGAAAAAGTTTACCACTACTGTGCAAAATACTGAAACCATTTCGTGGGAAAGTCTGTATGCATAATATTGTAGTTGAGTGACACGGGTGCGCTTTTCTGTTCTCCTCTCTTCTACATGTTCCATTCCAGTGTTCCAACTACACTCGCCCCTTGGAAATAGCAAAGGATAGGTCATTGGATCACAGCATTGATTTAGTGGTGAAATGCCTTGGTATGTATCACCGATTGGGTACACACAAATGTCTCGGTTGGCTGAGGGCTCTCCATTATCACCAACAAATATAGATGCAACTTCAGTGCACAAGATAGGAGCATTATAGCGCCGCATATCCAAATTTTTATCTTCCAAAAATACCATTTTACAGATGTAGTTGGGTGTTCTTGTACCAGTCGGTGCATTTGAAGATAAGACTGAGCAAAGGGATTGATTTCTCTTAACATAAAATCAAGTTTTTCAAATACATGTTGCAAGCAATTTTGATTGTTACTCAAGCGTTTCTCTGTTGCCTCACTGGAGTCGAATATATAAAGCTGCCCGTATCCTTCTTTATGTTGGTCACTTGCATAGAGGGGAAAACTCTGGTACACTTGACCATGTAAACGGTAACAATATGGTCCAGTTTCACGTGGTGGCTTAATTTGTACTCCCAATGCTAATGCAGAGTTGTATTCATGAATTCGCTGGCGATAATTTTTAGCATCTGGAGAATTTTCAGTTAGCAATACTTTTAATAGCTCCGGTGCATTAGATAATGCCGGTAGCCGAATCTTTCCATCATGGCAACATTTGGTATACTTATTGTCAGTATTTAGCTCTTTCTTCCAATAAAGAGCACCCCAAAAATCGCACTGTTCGCATATACTTCCACAATTATGTTCGTCAATGTCGTTTCGAATACATACACGTTTTGCGCGAAAGCGATTATCGGCTTCGCTTCGAATTGATCTTAAATTGGTTTGTCTTTGTTGATTTCGGGAAAAAATATCCGACAGCACGACTCAGATTCATTATTTTTCCTTATTTCCAAGAAATAATAATGATTTCCTAATTACCAACTGATCACTGCTAGGTTTTTACTTGAAATCCAACGCAAACGTAACAAAAATAAGTTAAGATATAAAATAAGATATTACATTTCACAAATCATCCGATCGCACTATCACGTGACATCCGCGCTAAGCGCAAACGATCACGATTGTTTATACTTACAATACAATAAACGTGCAAATGCAGTTCGTTTACTCTGACCGAAGAAGTTGCTATCGGAGATTTAGAAATTCGACCCCTTTTTGACGTAAGAGAAATATACGTATATATAGATTTTGGATGTCGCCCTGACAAAATTAAGTAACTTGTACTGTTCGTACCAAGAAAATTGTGCAAATCACAACTGACATACTGTTATTTCCGCTCATCAAAGATATATGCACGCAAGAACTTACAAATTAATCGCAAAAATCCTACATCAAAATTAGGTGACTTGTCTTAGATAACCAGTTGACTCTGTTAGAAAAGTCGGTCACACACAACTTGCTACAGAATTGTCCGACAGGTCTCTCACTATTGTTTAGATTAGAACTATAGTGAGAACTGTCTGGCAGATTTCTAATCGTCAGACAAATTCCTAAGCGTTTACAATATTGGATATACCATTAGAAACAGATGGTAATGGTAATTAATTAAAATCACATTGGAGCATTACAATGGGCTATCGATTAGACAGAACTGTAGCTACAGATCTGTACAGGTAGATATCAGGGTACCTTTACATGTGCTGAAAAAAATTCATCAAATAAACAGAGAAAAATGCTGGAGATTTTGTCCGATCGTAACCAACACAGAAAACAACAAACTATTTTACGATCAATGTCGCAATGCTAGATATGTTTCGTAATATAAAACAATCAGTTTCCCTTCTTTTGTCATTTTCTGCAAAGCTTTACATCTAGCTATATACTTAGCGCTTATAGAACTGTAGCGAGAACTGTCTGGAAGATTTCTAATTGTCAGACAGAAATTACTAAGAGCTTACAATATCGGATATACTGATAGACAGAACTGTAGCTACAGATATGTACAGGTGTCAGCGTACCTTTACATGTGCTGAAAAAAATTAGTTTTCGATTAATCTCGCAATGCTAGATATGTTTCGCAATATAAAACAATCAGTTTTCTTTCTTTTGTCATTTTCTATGAGCCTTTACCTCTAGCCTGTTACTCGTTAATGAGTCGCCAATGATAGAATGAAGTTCTGTAGCAATGATTAATCACAAAAATCGATATTTTTTTAACCGATCAATGATTCCCAACTTACTTCCGTACTCATTTTCTACCATCGAACAACCATCCAATGCAGCTTCAACACTTTCCCACTTAATCATGACACTGATGCGGACGAGGAAGCTTATACGCGATTTCTATCGTAACCCATTTTACCAAATTGCGAAAAGGGGCTTGTAGCATCATTTTTTCACTTTTACTACAAATGGGAGGAACATGAAGGTGAAGAGAAAGGGAAAAAAACGTAATTATCCCGGAAGCGCGAAGAGAGTGTTCCGCATTTCACTTCAATTCAGCAGTGTACCCATGCTCTGGTTTTCTTTACACCCTTCAGTCGCAAGAACACACATTAGCGAATATCCTAGATTCATCTCATTTTTTTTTCTCTAGGTCTTTCTTAATCCTTTATTTTCTTGCCCTTAAAGAGATGCTGCCAAAAAGTCAAACAAAACATCCAGCTGACGCTCTTGAAAACATGCTTTCACCGCGGCGTGTTCAAAAAGGAAACGCGAAATATAAGTATATTTTTGAAGAATCTCTCAACTCTTTCTTCGCTGCAGAACTTCCAAGATTGATGAGATTTTAAGAGAATCGTAAGTTTGTTTTAATCTGTCAGTCTAGGGAGTGTATGCGTTTGGATTACTGAAGGTGTGGAGAAAAGATTATGAATTTATGTCTGTTTTTATTGGATAAACGAAAGTACCAAGAAAAGAAATTGGATTTTAATAGAAGTAACGGATACATAAAGGTTACCTTAAAATGTACTTATCACCATTTTGGCGATGTTTGGCATTCAATCTAATTGGTGTTGGCCAACCAACAATCATATAGCAATTCGAAATTGATTCTTTTGAAATTTTTTCTAGCGAAGTGCTGAAATCGTATTAAAAAACCAAGCCAAGTGACGTCACGTCCAAAATAAGTACTTAAAGCATGTATTTACTACCACCACCTACATTTAGCTTGACAGAAAACCTCTTATATTCATGAAGGTTGGTTTGGTTTGTTGCACTACGGTTATTTCTGCTCAACTAAAATTCAGGAAGGAAATCACTTCCACAACACATAGAAAAATATTTCTCTAAGAATACAAAGGAAAAACTTCATTAAGACTCCATTCAAATTTATTGTCAGACAAAAAAATCATAGACTTGCTAAAATACTTGTTATGTTATACTTTCAATACCTTTAAGTAGTATATTTTGGTGATGATTATAAACAACTCTCCTTTCAAATTTTCCGTTGTGTGGAAGTTTGGGGTGTGGGGTGCCAGCTCGTGCCACGTCATCTGACCGTGGTTCAAAATTACTTGGTGTTGTCCTCGGATCTTTCCCTTTGGTATTGATCCCGGACCGTCACCAATAGCCCGATTGGTTGCTCGAGTGTGACGCTAATTAAATACCTACCTATCTTTCAAATATTCATACTTAACAGTTTACTTAACAGTTTTTTTCGTCTTTCTTTACTTATATAAAGCTGAACAGTATTGAATATCATTATTATAAGCGATTGATCTGTAAACGATAAAAGTAAGTTTACTGCGATTATATTTAAAAAATTTTAATTTTTAACACGAAACTAGTTCAAAGATAACAGAAACACTAGCTCGTGGAACACAGCAAGGTGAAAATAGTCTGGTATCGTGGGGTTAAGAAATTTCCTATTGTATCGACTTATTGTTCTAGGCAATGATTTCTCGCCATCCGTTAGATTGCTAATCTTGAATCGCCAAGCATAGAGCCATTAAAAAAATTCATTTCATTTGCCCTCCGCAGAGTATGAATGGAGTGTAGCATACTGATGAATACGGATATCAAATGAAATTTCAAAAAATGGTTATATTCTTTGGTGATTCAAGTTGGCAAGCTAGCGGTTGGCAAAAAATTATTGCCCACGATAGGAAATTCCTATTCGATACAATAGGACATTTCTCAATCACTCACGAAGGCAGGCTATTTTTACCTTTTCTGCGTTCCGTGAGCTATTAATCGAAACAGGCAATAAGTTCGATTAAGATATTTATGTGCAGAGAGTGCAGACAGGTCACTTAAACACACATTTTCGTGCGAAAAAGGATTTTCTTGCCAATAAATGGTGGGCCCTTTCACCGAAATGTGTGTAAAGGATGAGAGAAGAACCGAAAATAGCAATTCAATACGGAGAAAAATTTCTTGAAAACGATGGCAATTTTCCAGACCCTTGGACTCCATCTTCATAGACTGCAGTCGCGTATGGGAGAAGATCGCGTGTGATAAAATGTAACTTGTTCCCAGATTAAAACGTTCAATCATCCTTGCGTAAGTCCAGATACTTCCGGTTATCTCTGACCGCCGAGGTAAATCTATCGATGTTGAGATTAGTGTCCATAGAAAGCGATTACAGCTTAAGGTTAAAAACCCCATTCAGTTGAAGTCAGGGATTGGTTTATTTGCTTTTTAGAATCTTATCCAAAATATCAGGAGGTTCAAAGAGAAGACGATTTCGTAATCGCCACGTAAACACGTCCTTGTTTCATCAGCGAAATGTAGAGGTTGTCCTTTCTTATTCATATACGTATGTTCTTCCTCAATTAAAGTGTTCTGTGATGACCCCTAAAATTGTATCCGATTTTTGTAGAGCCTCGAGATGCAAAAATTTCACCTAAAAATGTGTCTTGAATTTGAAACTTTGTATTATTTTGGTAATGGGGAAAAGTTTTGTGTAGTTACCAAATCAAAACGAAACAAAAAAAATTTAAATAACTATAATACAAAGTTACAAAAAATATCAACCATATGGAGGCAGATCACTTTTTCTATAAAACTGTGCCAAAATGTGCCTTGAAGAAAAGGTACTGCTCCAAAAGATACAAAACATTTAATTTAGAAATTTCGTAATTTTGTGGCATACATTCCGACGTTCCTCCGGTACACTTTTAGGTTTCTAGGGCTGTAAGTATAGTCTAAATATAGTATAAAAATATAGCACAAATATAGTTTAAGTAAGCATGAATATGGTTACATTTACTGAATATTAGGATGTAATTCTGTGTTTGCACGCTGTCGTATTTTTTAATATTGTTCGTAATGGTTCTCACATTATATCGTTTATTGTTTCATGTAGTTATTCCATGTTCCGTTTCTATAATATTAACTTTCTTATCATTAACTGTTCATTATCAGTTCAGTTTTGTTAGCAGACGTAGAAATAGGTTGAATAATCTTTATCCATTGCTAAAAGTAAAATGTGAACTATTTTTCTAAATAAACATCGTTAACACTTTCGATATGAACAGACATATTTATCTCCTTTTATTTATCCTTAATCTCTTAGAAACACATTCGATTGTGAAACTGCTTTTAAAACAAAGCTATTTATTGGACGAAAAGCATTCCATTAAGGCATGAAATGTTTTGACTGAGATGATCGAAACAATAGCAAAATGGTTGAGGCGTGATAGAATTACAAAATAATATCACAGAAATGTGAGGGAAACAGCAACCAAATACGCGCTATTTAAAGTGATTGTTTCCCCTCTGCATTCATTTTCAAAAATGTTTAGTATCCTGTCGTACTATTACAGTGTGAACTCTCTTTTGTTTATTCACTTGAAAATCAAACTGAAATACAGATAAATTACGAATCGTAAAATATAATTTATCAGATTAGAGTG
Source organism: Meta bourneti (assembly GCA_933210815.1). Classification (NCBI taxonomy): domain Eukaryota; kingdom Metazoa; phylum Arthropoda; class Arachnida; order Araneae; family Tetragnathidae; genus Meta; species Meta bourneti. The sequence goes on along the minus strand of CAKOFA010000001.1, from coordinate 187,677 downwards.
GGAAATAATTCTTAAATTATAGGATTACCACATTTCTTAAAAATTCCCAACACTCCGCGATCGTTCAGACTGGTATATCAGTGTTTCCATAAAGAATTGTCCCCGTTAATTCTCCTTAACACGTTTGACATCTTTTTAGCTTTTGTTTTGATTTGGAAATTCAGATAATCGCATTTTTCAGGAACGGTCACGTTCTTTGCATTGAGCATATTGATTTCAAAGCTATTCTCTTTCACTGAACGGAAAATTTTTTCGCAAGATATTTATTACAAGAATATTGGTCACATATGCAACCATTTATAATTTTACTCGTCTTGTCTTCAAGAACAAAGAATAATTATTTTTCTGCCGCATTTATTTAAATTAAAATGGAGTGTTTATACACAGAATATATATTTCACCCCAATTTAAGTTAATTATTCTTTTCTGGCTGTTTTGATGCAAAATCAGTGGTTTCCGCGTTTCGTGTCTGTATGTGTGTACTCGCACTACTTCAAACACCTGGGAGTATTTTCACAATATTTTGTATACCTTGAGTTTTTGCAGCAACTTAGTGATTGAATTTCATTGTGTCAATTTGTCTTACCGTTTCATGTTCGCTTGTGTGTTTGTACAAGTATCACATTGAATTAATTTAATACATTTTCATAAAATGTTAAATGTTTCATAAAATTGATTTTAATTTAGTAAATACATAAATTAAATTTCCTTCGCTTACATTTTAGGCAAGTTTTACGCTAAACCAGTTGAACAACTATTCTTAAATCAATCTTCATTTGGCTCTCTTTAAACTCTACTAGTTTACTCAATTTGAGTCTTATTTTCTCTTTCTGAATTATAAATAGTTAATAGTTATATCACACATCTGTCCAACATTTGGGACAGATGATATAAAGGGAATAAAACATTCAATTTTTCACTTGAGCATGAAAGAAACTAGTTTTTTATGTTCAACTAGCAGATTTATCCGGCCTAATTCGGGTTGATATATTTGCCTGTAGATTGAAAAAGTGACCAGAATAATTAATTTTCTCTTTCGTAGAAAAATACCAACATCATTTAAGTGTCAGAAAATGAGATTTATCACACATTTTTGAAATTTTTATAATTTCTATGAAGATGTGACCGATTACCATTTTTCAAAAAAGGTAGGTCGATTTGACAGCGTTTTTCAAAAAGAAAACCCTTGTTTTCAACAAACTTTTAATAGATATGAGTTACTTAAGTATAGCTTCAACTCATAAAATAGGCAATATTGATCTTCTGTCACTAAAACAAGGAATTTTTAATGTTACAAAGTCCTAGTTCGGATTTTTTCTAACATTAATATTCTTTCAATATAGGTAAATAAATATTTATTAAATGTAATCAAAACGAAATAAAACTAAAGAAAAGTCGGCGGAAAACAAACTTGTTCTAAAGATAAAAATTAATGATTGTATTCTATCTCGCATAGGTGGCACAACTTCCAACTAAAAATAGAACAAAATTTAAAATTGCAAAATTAAATGCGAGAGAAAAAAATCAGAAATAATATTACTGCACGGTGGTCGAGGAACACGAGTTTCCTTTTCTCTGAGCACGCGCAACACTTAAAAGCACATTTTTAAATTCAGAGAATGATGTTACTTTCCTATTGAGTGCAGCTTTCAATAAAACCAAGTAATTTTATTTTAAACATGGAAAAAGAATGCAATTTTTAATGAATTTAATCGTTTTGTAAAGGAAACCAGTCAAAATTTTAAATTACTTTATATAAATTGTATTAGCTTCCAGTTTTGGTTAAAAAGATTTTGTGCTGTATGTTTTACTTGTTTTCATAAAAAGAAATTCTTGGACCACGTGTGTTAAACCAAGGACGTTTGAGAAAAGTTGGTCAAAAAGTACACATATCGTTCAGAAATGAACATACTTTAGAAATATTGAACATAAAATAACTAATTTCTGCCAAGTTCTGTTCTGTTAATATCATCTGTCCCAAATATTCAGAAATTATTTATAGTTAGAAAACAAAATATAAGTGATGTATTAGAATTAAAATTTTTATAAATAATTTTTGAAAAATTATTGCTTTTTCAGTAGTACTGGTAACAATCCAAGTAACCGCAATGTTTAATATACATTCCAGCTTCTCCCAAACTACCAAATTATGATTGATTTAAATATAAATACTCAGATGTTTTAGCATGAAACTTGTCTAAATATGTAAACAAAGGAAATTTAAATAACGTGTTTACTAAACTACACTATGTTTCATAAAATATGTTACATTTTATTAAAATATATGGAATAAATTTATGTGATATTTGTAGACATAAAACAGGAAGACGGACAGACAGACTGACACAATAAAAATCATACACTAAATGACTGTAAGTAATGCAAAATTTTATGAAAAGATACCCAGTAGTTTCCACGTAGTGCGTACCAAACATGGAAACCACCGATTTTTCATTAGAATGACTCAAAACAGATAAATAACTTGAAATGGGGCGAAAATATTCAATGTACAAATGAACACTTCATTCTTATTTATATAGATATTGCTAGAGTCGTGTCATTTTTTGTAAGGCATGGGTACATTTAACCAAATTTCCTCAAAAGTTCTTGGTTTAATACAAGTGATTATATAATTAAGTTTTATGAAAACATATACCGCAATTTTTACACCAACATAGCTAATAAAAAATGCATTCAAACTAGTTTAAATTCCTAAGAATTAAGAAAGGTGCTTTTAGGATTTGATTTGAAACTGCATGCAAATTAGAGAGAAGCAAATTTTAAATGGAATTTAGCCCATATTAAAAGAATATTGAAGTTAGAAAATATCCAAACCAGGACTTGAAATATTGAAAATTCTTTTTCACAGTGACAGGATCAATTTGCCTACTTTACGAATTGAAGCTATGTTTAAGCAATTTGTAACCTGCTAAAAGTTTGTTGAAAACTGATTTTCTTTTAAAAAATACTATCAAATCGGCCTAACATTTTTTTATGAAAATTTGTAAACGGTTACCTTTCCTTTATCTATACTGAAGACATTCAATTCTAAAACAAGTTCTTTTGTTATGCATGTGCCACTAAATGAAATTTTCGAAAAAATATAGATTTGCTTTAAAAAGTTAAAAACGAATATCTTATCAAATTTGTCATGATTCCCTAAAAGATGATAAAATTCGAAAATGTCGCACGTCTGGTCAAAATATATTGGTAGTACAACTATGAGTGATAGGCTATTCGCCGTAGATTCATCCATTTTACGATTTTAAGTTGCTGCAATTTTACAGGAAACGAACTTAAGAAGGGACATTCAAATCCCCAACCCACACTCAAAATAGACTTTTATAATAGTCACCTTTCGTAATTTTGTCATACAACAGGGATGAGACACATGTGAAATGTATTATATAGATGGATACGGGCATGTATTCGCTTTGCGTCCAAAGTAAGTTGTAAAAATTATAAAAATGTCGAAAAGGAGTTAAGAAATTGTTTTTCTCACACTTAAATGATGTTGGCATTTTTCTACGAAAGAGAAAAGTGATTATTTCGGTCGCTTTTTCAAACTAACCAACATTAAATAAACCTTGTTTGGCGCAGCATGGTCAAAGATGGCCCTTGTGCCATAAAACTCCAACCAACCATCAAACTAACCAATTCGGAGCCGCGGTAGCCCTGTTGGAAGAGCAACGGATTAGCAACTGGAGGGTTGCGAGTTCTAAACACGGTTCAGTCAAAGACCATCGTGTACGCGGCAGCTGGTTCACGTTAAATCTGTCGGGGCATCAAATGTCCTCAACGTTGGCGTGAAGTGGAAGTTTGGACAGTGGGGTGTCAGCTCAGGTGTTGTTCTCGTCATCTGACCATGGTTCAAAATTACGAGGCGTTGTCCTTGGATTTTGTCCCTACGGGATTGATCCCGAACCGTCGCCAATAGTCGTTGTGTTGCTCTAGTGCGACGTTAATTAAGCACCTACCAACTACTTACCTAAACGATTCAACCTGAGTAAGGTAAGGGTAATTCTGCTAGTAGAGAAATAAAAATGAAAATTGATCCATTCTACTAATACGATCTACAAAACAACATTCTTGTTCGCAATCCTAGGCCGTGGTTCAAAATTACGTGGTGTTGTCCTCGGATCTTTCCCTTTGGGATTGATCCCGGACCGTCACCAATAGCCCATTGTGTTGCTCCAGTGTGACGTTAATTGAAATACCCAACCCCAATCCTCTCTAGGCAATCATACGATACAAGGATATTTCCTTCTATAAGAACCGGAAAACAAGCCAAAATCTCAACCTTTTAATTAGTGGTTGCGACAACTGCGATCGTAATGCTGAATCTTCTAGACAATGGTAAAGTGGGGGATACAAACCAGTCCCAAGGATACTTTCTCTTCGCTTGAAAGGAAAGCATTCAGGTGAACGTAAACTCGCTTCACTGATCTAGTCTCCACTTATGAAATAACTAACTAAGCAATCTCTTTTCACATCGTATTTGGTCCAAGACTTTCCAGTTTGTCTCGTGAGTTATTAGATAGACTTCTAGTGAGCGATTAAAGCCGTTCGTCATGCTCAACCAAGTTCTGAAGACCCAACTCTAGAAATATTCAACTGCGGCACTCAATGCTTTAAATCGGCATTACATAGTGCACTTTGAAAATATCGACAGTATATTAGAATTTTAAGTTATGAGTAGCAGTCGGAATAGGAATTAAAATCTTAGACGTAGACTAGTATTTTTCTTTTTTACGATCTAATTCAAGATGCAGCTGTTTAGTTCTTCATTCTTAAACACAACTGGATAATCTTCGATTTTTTAAACTTACCCTTCAACAGAATTTTTTAACACTTGTTTTGGCTGTTAATCTTGTTTTTAAAAACAGTTGTAGTGTTAATGAGCATAGAAATTCTATCGTGGGAATTTATTTTGGGTATTTGGGTATTTCAATTAACGTCACACTGGAGCAACACAATGGGCTATTGGTGACGGTCCGGGATCAATCCCAAAGGGAAAGATCCGAGGACAACACCACGTAATTTTGAACCACGGTCAGATGACGAGGCAACACCTGAGCTGGCACCCCACTCTCCAAACTTCCACACCACGCCAACGTGAGGACATTTGAGGCCACGACAGATTTAACGTGCACCAGCCCCCTTTGTACACGACGGTGTTTGGCTGGATTCGAACTCGCAACCCTTCGGTTGCTAGTTCGTTACTCTTCCAACCGGGCCACCGCGGCCCGGAATTTATTTTGTATTTCCATTCGTGATTCCGGTTTATCCGAAATCTGGAATCCCTATCAGGAATCGGATAGTCAATTTTCTTTACTTTTAAACCGGTTTTTCAGGTATTAAAACTACCTGCATAATATGCTAAAGCACTTCTAGTTTCTGACCGCGCATAAAAAGTCATCTTCAGTAATAATTTATTCCCCGATTCCGGTTCCAAGTGAAGGTCGATTTCTTGAGATATTGAATGCGGTCAAAGTACAAGGATAATGGATTTCTGGAACTCTGTCTAGGTTTAACTTGGCCTTCCTTCTGCTTCTATTCAACCAACGATCCACACGTGCACGTTCGTGCGCTTTTCCCAGAAAATATTGAACGAATCCTCTCTCTCTCCCTCCTTTTACTTTCAAATACTAAACGCTACAGTTCATTATTTCGAAGCAATCACTTTCGTTAATGTGATGTGTATTATTTATTGTTAAAAAGTGAGAGGCTCACGTCAAAAGATAGGGGATTGTCCAGTGAAATGAATTTTGTTCATGTTAGATCAGTATTTTTCAGTTGTTTTTCATACTCCGTTTCCAATGGGAGGAGCTGCGGTAGCCGAGTTGTTAGTCGCAGATTAGCAACAGAAAGGTTACGAGTTCGAACCAAAGATCGTCGTGTACTTGGCGTCTGGTGCACGTTTAATCTCTCGGGGCCTCAAATGTCCTCACGTTGGCGTGGTGTGAAAGTTTGGAGAGTGGGCTGCCAGCTCAGGTGTTGTTCTCGTCATCTGACCGTGGTTCAAAGTTACGGGGTGCTGTTTTCGGATCTTGCCCTTCGGGATTTATCCCCTACCGTCACCAATAGCCCATTCATTACATTGCTTCAGTGCGACGTAAATTCAACAATCTACTTACCTACCGATTTCCAATGTTTTAATTATATTTCGACCAATTTTTAAATTCCTGAGACACAATCAGGTAAAAGTAATTTTATAGAAATCAATAGGTATTTTGAACATGCCAGATATTATCTATATAATATGTAAAGCAGAGTTGGCGTCTGTCTGTTCTCCATACAAATCTACACCGTTTGACCTATCAGCACCAAATTTGGTACACTTATACTTTGGAACCCTACGGGTAACGTAGGCTTCATATTAACTCCCGTTCTCTTTAACCTAGGTGTTCAGAGGGGGCTAAAAACAATTTGAATTTGCCATAGGAATAATATTGAGAACAAAACGTTTGTGTTACGCAGCTCAGTTTTTTTCCCAGTATTGATCGAAAAACAATATTTTCCAAAACATTATATTGGATCTTTCACTTGGGGATTGATCCCAGACCGTCACCAATAGCCCGTTGTGTTGCTCCAGTGCGATGCTAATTAAATTCCTACCTACCAAAACATTATAGTTGGTATTGGTATTTTAATTAACGTCGCACTGGAGCAACACAACGGGTTATTGGTGACGGTCCGGGATCAATCCCAAAGGGAAAGATCTGAGGACAACACCACGTAACCACGGTCAGATGACCGAAGCAACACCTGAGATAGTACCCCACTCTCCAAACTTCCACACCACCCCAACGTGAGGACATTTGAGGCCACGACAGATTTAAAGTGCACCAGCCCACTTTGTACACGGGCCGCGGTGGCCCGGTTGGAAGAGTAACGGACTTGCAACCGAAGGGTTGCGAGTTCGAATCCAGCCAAACACCGTCGTGTACAAAGGGGGCTGGTGCACGTTAAATCTGTCGTGGCCTCAAATGTCCTCACGTTGGCGTGGTGTGGAAGTTTGGAGAGTGGGGTGCCAGCTCAGGTGTTGCCTCGTCATCTGACCGTGGTTCAAAATTACGTGGTGTTGTCCTCGGATCTTTCCCTTTGGGATTGATCCCGGACCGTCACCAATAGCCCATTGTGTTGCTCCAGTGTGACGTTAATTGAAATTCCTCCCTCCCTCCCACTTTGTACACGACGGTCTTTGGTTGGATTCGAACTCGCAACCTGCCGGTTGGTAATCCGTTACTCTTCCAACCGGGCCACCGCGGCCCCAAAAACATTATGATTGAACAATTTAAATTAAATTGTAATATTTATGTTTGAACTGATTTTTTATTTTTTCCATTGATAAAATAATTTATGAATATTTGATTGATGAAAAAAGAATATTTAAAATATTTAATTTTACATAACTTACATTTCTGTAATGGAACACGAAAAGCACAAACAAAACTCATTGATCATAAGAGTGTAATTTTGTAATTTGGTATCTGGCAACGCCAGAATAAATGTTTTATTTTATAAATTAGATTTAGGTTGGGTATTTGGGTATTTAAATTAACGTCACACTGGAGCAACACAATGGGCTATTGGTGACGGTCCGGGATCAATCCCAAAGGGAAAGATCCGAGGACAACACCACGTAATTTTGAACCACGGTCAGATGACGAAATTAGATTTAGAATTCCGTGTTTGTGTAAATGATTAACACAGCGAAATGTTGCGGTCATATTTGAGCATTTCTAAGTTTCGTAAATTTGTATTCTTCTGTGGTACAGCTGGGTATGTAGCGCCTCGTCCGGTGGCAACGGCTCTTGGCGCGTTTTTTTTTGGCTCACTTTAAGTAGCGAGTTTTGGCAAGTGAAGGTAACCATGTTATATTTATCGTAAGATTTCTTTCCTGGACGACATAAAAAGTGCGCTAAAAAACGCGCCAAGGGCTGTTGCCACCGGGCGAGGCGCTATATATAGCTATACCATTTTTGTAAATAATTCATTATTGTCTACCAATATTTTTCAAACGTCTTTTTTCGAATTTCTCTATTTCAGAATATACTCATGAAGTCGAAATTCGACACGCTTGCTCATATCTTTCGTTTTTCAGAATTCTGCATTTTTTCAATGATCGGAATTTCGTTTCTGTTTATATTTATATGTTCCATTATTTTACATATTATAGAAATATGATTTAGGAGTTAAATTTTAAAGAGTTATTATATTTTTTGCAAAATATCTCTAAACATGGGTAGTTTCTTGGCGGTATATGTATATTTCGACCAACTTTCCTTAAATCTTTGGTTGAATACGTAATGGTATGTAGAATTCTGTTTTATAAATATAAATAGAATATACAAAACAAAACCTTTTTAAGTAAGGTGTGTAACTTCTTATTTTAAAATGACCTGTTAAAATAAAATACTTTTAAAATAAGACAGGTTAAGTTAAATTAAAACGGATAAACTTACGTTGTAGTTCAAAGATATTTCTAATTAGACTACTGAAATAGTCACCTTAGAAAAAACTTTTGTAGTTTGTCTTACAGCAGAAGTGCGATGAATATGAAATGGATTATATGGATGGATATATCATGTACACATATTTGCGTCCGAAGTAAATTGCAGAAGCTATGAAAAGTTAAAACGATGTTAAAAAGTTATTTTCCGTACAACCTAAATGATGTTTGCATTTTTCTATGAAAGAAAAGTGATTACTCTAATCCTTTTCAATCCACATTTAACCAATTCAACTCGAGCAACCCTGGTAATTCTGCTAGTTAAATATATAAAAATGTAGAGAATAAGATGGGCTGGGCATACATTCGAAAACCGAATAAAATGAGTACAAAAATTATTTCTGGCAAGGCTAATTGAAGCTGGGCCTAGAGGAAGACCAAAATTTAGATGGATTGACTGTGTTGACAGGGACTTTGACATTTGCAAAACTAAGAACTGGAGAACTATAGCCAATAACAGGTCAAGATGGAACAGAACCATCGAGAAGGCTAAAGCCCACACTGGGCTATCGATCCAATGAAGAAGCATTGTGAACAAAAATAATTCAATCCAGTAATATATTTTGCCGTTTGAAATATTAAATTCAGCAAATAGGTATTAGGATATACATATGAGGTTTGTTCGATTGAAAGCAAGATTTATCAGAATCAATTTAGCCACAGTTCAGTTCATATGCAGCTTGTACGGCTGTTTTTATTTCTGATAATTGAAAAGAGTTTGACCTAAAAACTATTCCTCCCTGGGTGTATTTCTCTCTTCTATGTCAGTAAAGCTTTCACTGTGTGTGTGTCAATTGTTATTGTATGTCCTGTGTCATTTATTGGATATTGTAATTAGGAAGAATGGAGACAAAAGCCTGATTCTGCAGCTATAAGTCTCAAGGAAATCAACCAACCAAACCAAAACCTAAAAACTTATAAGCGTCCTTTAATTTTACCATCTTATCAAGAACAGTTTAGAGAGTTGATGACTGATTTTTTTTAGTACTAAATATTCTTTACATAGTTGCAGCAGTAGAGTAGCGTAACATTGATAACTGGAGATGTCAAGATTGGATTGAAAGGGAAGGTAATCTAATGCCTAGCTTTAGATAACCTTATAAGTCAATTAGATTCGCAATTGTTTCTTTCTTTCAAAGACAACAAGATACAAAACATTTTTATCCTTAAGTTAAAAAGGAGCCCAAAATTTGTAATTGTGTCCAATCTTGACGATCTCTGTGGACGATCCAAGCTCTGTCTTAGAGCTTGAGGCTGTCTTTTACAGAATCGGGAAAATGGGAGAGAATGATAGACTATGTGCAACGACCAACTGTACGAAGAATCCAGACTGGATGCTGGACTCAGTAGGAAGCATTGGGAAGGGGAGAAGAATCAGGGAAGAAGGTACCCATTATTGGGGGGTGCATGACAAACGTATTAAACCAATCATAGCAAGAAACCATTTGAGGCTGCAATGATAAGGCATCAGCTGTCCTTAGTTGGCTTTGTGTGGAGAAAACCAAGGGCGTTGAAATAGAAACTGACATCCCACTCAGATTTATTTTTAAAAAGTTTCTGCTTTTGTTTCAGATTTCATAGATTTTTTGCCACCGCATTTAATTTTTTTGTTAGTGGATGCCGGCTTCTGGGTTTCAATAGACGCAACGCCACTGGGTTGCAGTAAATGAAGAGTATTTGAGAAGACATTGAGTATTTGTTGTTGCCACACCACTGTTTTCTGTTTAAAAACGTGCTCCGTCAGAGAAAACTTTAACATATTTCCCCAAATCCAGTTAACGTGTTCTCAAAAATCATCAATTATTTAGAACTAGCTGAATTACCCGGTTGCTCGGGTTGAAATGGTTAAATGTTGCTTGAAAAGTGGATTAGAATAATCACTTTTCTTTCACAGAAAAATGCAATCATTTAAGTTGTACGGAAAATACATTTTAACTTTTTCATAGCTTCTACAATATACTTCGGCCGCAAATATATTGCAATATGTAAAAGACTAAGACATAAATACAAACAGAAACGAAATTCCGTCGAAAAAATGCAGAATTCTAAAAAACGAAAGATACGCAGTGTCGAATTTCGACTGCCTGAGTGTATTCTGAAATAGAGCAATTCGAAAAAAGATATTTGAAAAATATTGATAAAGACGATAATAATTTATGAAATTTAGTAATGCCAAAATATGGCTGCAACATTTCGCTGTGTTAACTCAAATAGACAAACACGGGATTCTAAATCAAATTTATAAAATAATAAAACATTAATTCTGGTTTGCCAAATCTAAAATAACAAAATTACGCTTTTATGAATAATGAGTTGAAGTTTTTTGTGTTCCATTACAAAATGTAAATTATGAAAAATTAAATTTCTTAAATATTCTTTTTTTATCAATCAAATATTCATAATATTCATGTAAAAATATAAAATTCATCATAGAAATAAAATATTAATAATGAACTTTAATTCAATAATGCACATTACACCTGTCAAATAAAGTAGGAAATACTTATACAATCAATTAAAAGTTAGATTTAGTAATGCTCAAACATGACCGATACATAGCTTTGCCCGGATATTTATCTCAATCTTCTATTGGACAGGAAAAGGAATGAAATCAATGTATAGTGTAAAATCAAAGTAAATGTTCTCCATCATGAGTCCAAGGAAGTTTCCGTTTCCCCAACTTTCTAGAAAGTTCTACAAAGTTTTATAAGAAAAGTAAACATTAATTTTGGTGCGGCCAGATACCGAGAGTAGTAAAATTACGCTTTTATGATCAATGCGTTTTTCGTTTGTGCTTTTCGGAATAACGGTGTTGGGTTTGAAATAAATGTAATCGGTGTAGACAAATTAAACTGAATAGATGAAATGTTTTCAAAAAGTAGAAGGTCGATTTTACAGAATTTTTAAGAAAAAAAATCACTGCTTTCAACGGAGGATTCACATGTATCTATTCCGGACATTTTATAAGTTGCACGCTTATCTAAAAAGCTTATGAAACAAAATTCCACAAATCATTACGTATTCAATAAATTATTTAAGGAAAGTTGGTCAAAATATACACCAACTTTCCTTGAAAATCATCCTTGAACTCCTGAAAACCTTTCCTTGAATTTCCTTGCAAAAATAAATATTTTAAAATATTCTTTCTTCATCAATAAAATATCTATAATTTATTTACATCAAGGGAAGAACTAACAAATCTGTTCAAATATAAATATTGTAATTTAATTTGTTTCGGAAAAAATTGTTTTTCGATCAACACTGGTAAAGCAACCATAGCTGCCTAAAGCAATCAATCTATGCTCAATGTTATCTCTATGGTGATTTCGAATAGTTTTTATTCCCCTTGGGCCAATAGAACGGGGGTTAAGAGTTAGCCTATGCTGACCGCAGTGTTCTAACGTATAAGTGTACCAAATTTGGTGTGGATTGGTTAAACGGTGTAGATTTGTATAGAAAATACACACACACACATCCTATTTTATATACAGTGGCTCCCAAAAGTGTTCGTAAACTTACGAATTTCAATGCAATACTGCTCTATCCATTAATAAAAATAATATTTCAGAATGGGAATTTTTTAATAACATCTATAACTTGTTCTTAACAAAACTACATAAAATATTTTAAAAACATAGTAAACGTTTTTTAAAAACATAGTAAAACGGAAAATCAATGATCAAAAAAAGTAACAAAATATTACCTCACAAAAGTCTTCGTACACTTTAAAAAAATCTCTACATATTAGTAAATATTGTAATATTTCGGTAAATTAGTACTTAGTAGGATATCCTAGGGCATCCACAACAGTTTTAAACGTTTGGGAATAGAGTTCACTAGTTTTTTTGTAATTTCTGCATCAATGTTCCTCCATTCTTTAATCATTACTGTTTTTAGTTCGCTTTTCGTTTTAATGTCGTGTCTTCGTACTCTAAACTTCAGTTCCCTCCAAATGTGTTCTATTAGGTTTAAATCCGGCGACTGAGGTGGTGTTTTCAGAACTTGTGGCAATTATAGACACCAGAGGCGAACGTTGAGAGCCGTGTACTTAGGATCGTTATCTTAATAAAAAACAAAGTTGTTTCCAATACCCAAATTTTGGGCTGATAATTTTAAATTGTCTTTTAAAATATTTAAGTAAAGAGTATGATTCATTATGCCATCAATAAATACCAAATTACCTAGTCCTGATGCTGATATGCACCCCCACACAAGGACACCTCCACCGCCATGCTTTACTGTTCCAACTAAGTTCTTGGGATTAAGTTCCTCATTTTTTCTTCTCCATACAATTATACGCCCATCGGAACCAAACATGTTAAATTTGCTTTCATCTGCAAATAAGACATGATTCCAATACGTTTTGGGCTTGTTTATCATTGATTTTGCGAAGAAAAACCCAAGCTTTCTATTTTTCGCACTTACAAAATTTTCTTCAGGCAGAACGCCCATTTAATCCAGCTGATCTGAGCACTCGTCGAACAATTTCAAATGAAATTGAAGTAGAAAATTTTTCAGTAAATTCTGTAGAAATTTTTACAGCACTCAAACGTGGATTTTTCACAAATTTTATAACTATAAATCTCTGATCACGTTGAGTTAACTTTGCCGGACGACCTTTCCTTACCTTGTTTTCGATCCGATTTTCTTTAAAGCGTTTTATCACATACTGCACCGTAGAATTGTATAAATTTACTAATTTAGAGATATTCCGAACTGATTTACCTACTATGATGAAAAATATTCAATTTTCGAATGCTGTTCGTTGTTTCCTTACGACTACGAGCCATTTTTAAATAATAAATAGAATATTACGAAGTAAGCAATCAAATATCAATGCCAAACGATTTTTTAAATGTCACCACAATGCAAAAATAAAAAAAAGCGATAAACGATCATTTTATTTATGAATTTATCCGAAAATGTTTCGGTGTACGATCACTTTTGTGGCGTGTTCTTTCTCTGCCTCCTCGCATTTTCATTTTTATAAAAAGAAAATGAGTCAATATTTTTTTAAAGAATCTTAGGTTTTATTCAGAATCACATGGACATGATATGAAAAAATATTGGACTTTATATTCGAATTCAATTCCAAGCTACAGCGATTTTTCTACAAATTTTTAAAGTGTACGAACACTTTTGGGGGCCACTGTATATAGATGGTCTGCAGAAGTTGTATGAACATTCAGAGAATTTACAGCAAAGATTGAGAATACTTTGAAAATGAAATAAAAATTTGAGAGAGAAGAAAAAGGAGCGAAAGAATTTTCCATCAACAGTTTAACCAAAGTACTTTTTGAAAAATGGCCAGAAAATGTCGATTAAACCTTGAAACGATCTTAGGTTACGAAATTCAAGTAGATGAAAATGCAGAAATTTCTACTTGTCTGGTTTTACGAAGCTGAGCAGAGGGAATAAGTGTACTAGAAGTCATGACAAATAGAGTTATTGTTTGTATTTATTATAGGTGGCCGGTAGATTTAGTTTCTTTTATAGCCTACAATAAAGTAAAAAGCAATATTTTTTATTCTAAAGTTTAAAAATCTCATTCAATAATTTACTTATTTATCAGCTAAAAAATGCGAAAAGTCGATCAATATTTGGACACGAAAGGATAGGCTTGGTTTTAAGTCCTTAAGTTATTTTTCTACATGGAGGTTAATTAAATTTGGACCTGTGGCTTAAAATCACAAAAGAAATAGATAATGGACTTTGTTTTGATAATTTTCATGCCCAATTTCTTTAAAAAAGTGCTGAAACTTTAAGAAGGCACTTCTGAAAATATAAAACGTTTAGTTCTCGTGAATGAATATTTTTATGCCATGAATAATAAACTGGTTACCTTAGTATTATTGCAAACTGGTTTAATCAAAAATCTCATCAGCAAAGGAATCGATTTAATGTTTCCTTGGATGAGCTGTTTAGCAGTGGTGTAGAATCCATATAAGCCCGGAATCTCCTGACAAAAAGAAGAAGAAAATTATAAAACGGAAAAATTCGGTGTCGAAAAAATAAAAATCTATAAAATCAGAAACAAAAAGTGCAAATCTGATTCCGACGAAACTTTCTATTGTATTTTAGTATGCTTTATTTCCACAGCAAGAAGCCAACCAGTAACTGCGGACGACTGATCATTTCAACTACTCATGGTTTCTTACTATGATTGGAACTGTACAAGTAAGGCGCAATGTGTACCTTCAGTACCACAGACCTTTCTCCTTTCCCCAATTCTCCAACTGAGGCTAGCATCCAGTCGAACTAATATGCACATCTGGTTTCCTTGAGCATGGTCTATCATTCTCTTCTCATTTTCCCTCCTAACATAAAACTGCACCAAGCTTTAAAACAGAGTTTGGACCTTCTGTACAGAGTTACCAAGATTAGTCGCAATTACGACAATTAGACTTCTTTTTTAATTGGGGACTAAAATTATTTATATTGCATTGACTTTGCGGAAAAGAAACAACAGTGAATAGAGTAGACTTATTAAGTTGTCTAATGCTAAACATTAGATTTCTTTCCTTTCTATCCAATCTCGGCATCTGGGGCAGTGGATATGCTCACTGCGCTATCAACCTGCAAGTTGCGAGCGGCGCATGTTCGATTCCTCCCTGTTCTTTTTAGAAACCATGGTTTCAAATATGAGATTTATATGTGATACCGACAACGGGAAGCATTGAGTAAATTATCAGAATGTATTGAGAATTTTAACTTATCTACATATCAACTTATCTATATCTTCCTGAACGTGAAATTACACAGGCATGACTGTTCTTCATTTTTGAATAAAAATTAATGTCTATGACTCTAAAGCTTACACGAATCTCAAATTTCATAAACAATTTTTTTTCTGATTAGTGGATTATTAAATAACTCTTGATAAATTCCTTATTATTTCAGTAGTTTCATATCCTTAATGAACAACATGCCTGAATTCAGTAAATAAAGAACTGTTAGAGGAAAGGTTTGAAAATAAAAATCCATTTAAGTGAACAGATTAGAATAGATAATTATGTGAGATTGACTGTGATAGCTTGCGTGGTATGATACCAAGAAAGGTAAAATTTTCTACAAACTAACTTTTTATTAGAGTCATTATCCTGGATTCAATGAAAAGTAGAACAGCTTCACAAAAAAATTTAATAATAAAAGCACGATGACATCTGAAGGTAAGTTTCAAATGAGTTAAAAGTTGCTAGCTCTCAACTTACGAGCGAACGCGAGTTGCATTCACTTTTCTATTGTGCGCAATAAGCATGTCAAGCTAATGAGGCACCGCTTTAAAAGATTCGTCGGGGCGCAATTAGGATATCATTATCCAACTTCTAGTCTTACATCATACATTTATTTAGTAAGAATTTAATTTTATTGAATGGAAATGGTGTCTCTATTCCTTAAAAGATGGGCACACATGGTTCGTGAATTCAGGAGATAGACAAAGAAACATTTCAGAGCCATGCAAAAGAATTGATTTAAAAACATAAAAGAATAAGTTAATGTACACTTTTAATGTCGCGTTTGTTAAAAGATAGCATCTTGGATATACATATATATCTTATTTTTCCTACACATGATGTCCCGATTACGTATTATCATAAAGCAGTTAGCTTTAATTGCAAAGGTCAACTTTTCAACTTTGGGAAATTTAATGCCCATAATGTTGTTGAATTGCACTTTTATGCTACTTTCTTACATCTCAATCAGCCATCGAAATGCTCTACTAAGTGACAGTAGAGGTACAGGAACAGGAATACACCCTAGAGCAACAACATTGGGTATGGGAATAGGCATAAAAAGTGCTCGTAAGGGTGTTGGCCAGTTTTTGTCAAATGCTATTAGCCCACGACAGAAGGATGTTGAAATTTAAAAATTCTAAATCGTGGTATTTTGTCCTAGAATCAGTATTTGTTCTAAATTCCTGATAAAAAAGTGCATTTTTACTCTAAAAGTTTACATAGAATGATGTTTAATAAATATTGTTAAAACTGGAAAGAATATACATTTCATATTTTCCATGAATTTTCAATAATATAGCGTGAACTTTAAATTTTTTGGATAGATTAGTTAAATGAGAGATAGAAGTCGATGTCATATGAAATCAATGCAATCAGTTTTTTCGAAGATGCAGATTTTCAAAGATTGGCGAAGTATTTTATGAGCATAGCCACGAATATTCGTATGGAAAGTAGTGAATACCTTATTCTATTAGGGAAATTTATTTTCAGAACAAATTTCTTAAAAATCTTTCAGAACCTACTGAAGAAATATAAAGCTTCTAAGTGCCCTTATCATAGAATAAAGTTCCTTCAGTCAAGAAGTTTCTGCATGGAAATATTTTATTTTAAAGTTAAACTGGTCTCTCTCTCTCTCTCTCTCTCTCTCTCTCTCTCTCTCTCTCTTCTCTCTTCAAAAAACTGATTGAACAACAGTTCGAAGCTTTTCTTGTGTAGTTTGGTAGAACCATTGGAAATAGTCTAGATAAGCATTAAAATTAACTTAATTTGGGACATGGAACAAATACAGAAGTAAAAGACCTACACAAGACAACAAAGAAATGCTATTGTGACCATGTGTTTGCTCTCTTCAAAGTTCAAATCAAGTGAATTTAGTTCATACGCACATGCGGGTGAATTACTGAAGTTAATTGGTATTTGAATTCGCTGGATGAAAGAGATCATCACACTTAGAAATGTTTACGCAAAAAAAGTATTTGCGTTTTAAATTTTTAAAAGTTTACTGTACAAGACTCGGAAAAATGGCCTCCCCTTGACAGTGAACCTTATCACATTTGATTGTCAAATTATGGCGTATAAAATAAATTTATTCTGATCTTTATACTTTATCTTTTGTTTTTTTATGTGTATATAATTCGTTTTTCCTCAACAATCTTCCCACTTCTGATTCTTAATCTACCTTCTGTGTGTGTGCAATTGAGGACCTAGTATATTCCAGACCTGCTTATACTATCCAGCGGCATATCGCTGCAACTCCTTGTGTAATGGTATGAGGCGTTCTCACTTATGACAGTCAGTTCTTCTCTAGTGGTGGTAAGTGGTAATTTGACTTCACGTCCAGTAGATCATACAACCTGCTGTTTTACCTTTCGTGACATGTGCTCAAGGGGCTATTTCCCATCACGATAACCCGAGCCCACACACGGCTCGCCTCTCCCACGAGTGCCTCCGAGGTATTGAAACTCTTCCTTGGTCAGAGAGATCCCAGATGTCACCCATTAAGCACATCTGGAATATGCAGGGACAATATGCAATATAAAGGAGCAGCAACTGCAGAATGCTAGGCATATTTTGCAACAAGGTGGCATAAGGGTTTTGTTTTCCATGCTAGGCCATATATCGGCATTTATTGCAGCCAGACAGGGCTCTACACAACTTTCAAATTTATGACCTTTCTGATGTAATTCTATAATAATGAAAAATCTTATAGATTTGATGTGATCATTTCTTTACCTTTTCATGTACATCACACATGTTAAGTTTCACTCCGATTGAGCCCTGACTTCGGGGTGCTGGGATATTTTTGGCACAGAGTGCAATATTAAAAAATTTAAGTAGTTTTATAATTTGTTGATTTATAAGAAACACTCATGTTTTTCAATTAAATTATCTAAACATATTTTGGTCAACAAATATGAGAATATTCAGGATAATTGGTCTCAAAATTACTGCACCTAGGACCTCAAAATGATTAGATTCTCCATTGTCTGTAAAAATACAAGTTGTGATTTTTATACACATATATTTACTAAGTCATTTATTTCGATGTTTCCCGGAGCAGGAAAATGGAAGTGCTTTATCCAAGGATGACACGGCGACACGATTGGACGCATCATCGTGAATTGCAATTTCGCGTAATTACTAAGAGTGGAATTTCGTATATAATTACTAGAAGAATAACTTCAATATAGCGGCATCCTCCAAGTCAAGGTTATGCCATCCATAAAAGTGTTGACACGCCTTGAAACAAAATAGTCAAACCAATTTGAGGATGTAGGAACACTAGTGACTTTGAGTTAATTTAGTACACATTACCAGTATGTCTTGACAGTTTTATCTTTCTAGGCTCTTATTGTGCTTCAATGATGTGTGTTATCAATTATCAAACAATACTGGGAAAGTCGAAAGAATATACAAGGAAATTCATTGGGAGATTTATTCCAAGAAATCTAATATTCTCTGTCCATACTCAGTCTTAACTGAAGAGTTGAGAGATAATTATAATGCATTCTAATTTGAGAAAACTATTTGTATTTAAGAAGTTTGTCACCTTAAATGTTCTATGAATGGACATATTCCCAATGAAATATCGTGTTCAATATTGCGCTTTCTGTCCATGTACATCTGGTTTTCTTTCTCGATAACCTTGTTGAACTATAAGCATAATAAGCATAAACTACTACCCAGTTACAGTCATTATCTAACTAAATAGTAATAGGAAAGTATTTTTATACGATCTGTCAAAGTCAGTTACGGAGTGTGCTGCAGCTCAACTGTGAAGTTCATGAGAATCCTTCAAAATTAAAATTACACAATTCAGTTTGATGCTAAAAGTCACGCAAATTTCTTTCGAAAGATAACTAAAATTGTAGTTAATAAGTAAATAACAGATTCAAAACTCAAAACAGTGAGAGAAACTATTTATCACACCAAAAATTTATAATCCTATTATTATAAACACAAAATATTTAAGAATCGCGAGACTCAAAGTTTTATTGTTTTCTAATTCGTAGCACACGATATTCGATAACAAAAAATTTAAGCGGGCGCAGTACCTTTAAGCATTCAAATCTGGAGAAAAAACAGACTAATTTCAATCAACTGTATCTCTTAAAGTTAACTGCATCAGAATGAAACTTTAAGCAGTGTTTTTGTACACTTTATACTACACAATACAGGAAAATTAAGTTATTATTTTAAAATGAAATAACAATGTATTCGAATTTACAAACTAAATCTTCAAGACAGATATTTAAAAGGACAACTTGCGCACAATTTTCTGAGTGAACCCATGCATTTTCTACCAAAATAATGGCTCAAGTGAGAACAGAGTACTTATTTTAAACTAGCAGAATTACCCGACGTAACTCGGGTTGACTTGGTTAATCGTAGATTGAAAAAGTATACAGAATAATCAATATTTCTTTTGTAGAAAAATACCAGCATTATCTAAGTCTGAGAAAAAATTTTTTAAACACTTTTCGACATTTTTATAATTTTTATGAAGAAATGGTAACCAATAATAATTTTTCAAAACAATGTACGTCGATTTGACAGCATTTAAAAAAAAAGAAAAACAGTTTTAAGCATACTTTTAACAGGCATAAATTGCTTAAAAAACTTCAACTCATAAAGTAGGCAGAACTTGCCTTCTGTCACTACAACAAAGATAGTTCAAAATCCTTGTTCAGATTTTTTTAACACTAATATTCTTTCAATATTGACAATGTTCCATTTAAAATGTGCTTTATTTTAAATTGTATGAAATTTTAAATCGAATTCCTAGTGTGGTTGTTGTTGCGTGTGATGAATAGGAATTACAATTTATTAAAGAAATAAGTATTTATTAAATTTGAACCACAGAAATCAGGACGAAATAAAACTAAAGTTAAGTCGGCGGAAAAACAAAGTTGTTCTGAAGATATTATTTTTTATTGCCTTCTATCTCGTGATCTCGCATAGTTGTCACAACTAACAACTAAAATAAAACAAAATTTAAAAGTGCAAAATTATATGCGAGCGAAAAAAAATCTGAAAATAGTATTACTGAACGTGACTAACGAACACGACTTTCCTTTTCTCTGAGCACGCGCTACACTTTTTTAAATTCAGAAATTTAGTTTTGAATGGAAATCACATACCTGTTTAGAATGAGAATGATGGTGTTACTTGCCTATTGAGTGCAGCTTTCAATGGAATCAAGTAATTTTTTTTGAAACAGGGAAAAGAAATGCAATTTTTAATGAGTTTATCGTTTTGTAAAGGAAACCAGTCACAATTTTAAATTACTTTGTACAAATTCTATTAGCTCTTCCAGTCTTGATTAAAAAAGTTTCGTGCTGTATGTCTTACATATTTTTACAAAAAGAAATTTTACGACCACTTGTGTCAAACCAAAGAGGTTTGAGGAAAGTTTATTTATTTCGTAAGTACATTTGAAGTTTATTCTACAGCAAAATTGACGAAAGTTAATCGAAATATACACATGCCGCGTTTAAAAATGAACGCACATCTTTAGCAATTGAACAAAAAATAACTACTACCTTGATGTTGTGTGCAAAATTGAATTTTTTACATCATCTGTCCCAAATATTCAGGAATTATTTATAGTTAGAAAACAAAATATAAAAGTGATGTATTTGAATTTAAATTCTTATAAATAATTTTTGAAAAATTATTGCTTTTACAGTAGTACTGGTAAAACAATCTAAGTAACAGCAATGTTCAATATGCATTCCAGCTTCTCCCAAACTACCAAATTATGGTTGATTTAAGTATATTTACTCAGATGTTTTAGCATTAAACTTTCCTAAATATGTACGCAAAGGAAATTTAAATAATGTATTCACTAAACTAAAATGTGTTTTATAAAATATGTAACATTTTATAAAAATATTCTTATTTGATATTGCACGAACACACAAATTTAAAAAAAGACATAAGACGGGAGGACGGACAGACAGACTGACACAGTGAAGTTCAGTTTTGAAATTCATGCAAGTACTCACAGTATGCAAAGTTTCATGGAAACCCAGGTGTTTGGACGTAGTGCGGGCACATCCAAACAGATACCAAAAGCGGAAACCACTGATTTTGCATTACAATATCCCAAATCGGATAAATAACTTGAAAGTGGGCAAAATAGTCAATATACAAGCACTCCTTATTTATAGTTTAAAAACAAAATCATTAATTGAAGTATTTGAAAATACTAAATAATCGATTAATATTTCACTTAATTGATTTTTAGCAAAATTTCTCTCATTATATTCGAATTTTAGAATCAAGCTCTTACTTTTATGCAAAATTTTGGTTTTATATATTGAAGCTCTAATGATAATTCAACTTCATTCCAAATTTTATACGTCTAAGTTTAATGCTTTAAGAGTTATAGTGTTCGCAGAGAGTGTTGAAAATTCTCATTCTGAGGAAAATGAGAATTAAGTTAAACTGAAAGGAGCTAAAATTGAAATAGGTTATCAGGAAAATCTTAATTGTGAAAGAACTAATACGAATTTTTTATGCGTTTTTAAAACCAGAATCAGAACATTTCAGAATATCTAAGTTCATTGAAAAATCTTCTAATGAAATTCATTAAAAGGTTGATGTCGCCTAAGCATCATTGAATTTCAGATGATAGGTGACGGCTGTGTGCATACATGTTTGATATTTTTATTCATTCTAGAAATTTTGGACATCCAAGAAATATGAATCTTCCAAAATATTTATGCATACCTGCTCTTTTTGAGAAAAAATAATTTAAATAACTTAATAATTCTCGAAAGAATATTTTATGTATTTATTCTTATGTAGAAGGGGGTGTCAAACTAAATTCACACCGTATTAAAAACCTCTATCTTCTAGACTAGATTAAACACAGGTGGATTTTTCGGAAAGTTGATTTACGTAATGTTTACAGTAAGAGGAGAAAGTTTGTTTTAATAGTTTGAAGGGAGGCCATTTTTCTACATTTTCCAGAAGTATTTTTCTAGCTCTGTGAGACAGATTATAATGTCTTAGGTTTTTTAAATTCTGGAAAGGTTTTTGTTTTATGGACACTTGATATATTACAGACTCAGATTTTTAATGCTAGCGTAAAAAGTTTGTTTTGACCAAAATTACGTTTTTAAAATGTTTGTTTTCGGTAATTACTTTAAATAAATAATCAACAAACGAAATCTTCTTTAGCTATTTAATTTAAGACTCTTGCGCAGTTTACATTCAGTTGGAATAGATGCAGACACTATACAAACAGCAGAATTTTAAATCACGGAACTTGTAAAACAATTTTTACAATGAAATATAATCCTTGCTTCTAATTGTGTGAAATTAAGACCTCCTTTTACTTAAATCACACAAACTTTTTCTCAAGCACTTGAGTGATAGTCTGGAAAGTGCAGTAACCACCGAAAGTGCACTACCCACAAGTGGATCAATTGCGTCATCATTTCATTGATAAATGTCCTTGTCAAATATTCTATTTTAAGAAATAAATTGAATGTACTTCTTTGAATGTCAAACTACTTCCACGCTTAAAACCCACGCCTGCTTTCTGTTCTATCGACCCACCGGTGAATTTCTTGAAACTTGCCACCCACAGTATTTCATTCAGTTTACTTTTAAAGTTCGTTGTTCTAGATTCATAGATTATTTAAAATAGAGAAAAAAGTTAAGAAACATTCTCCATTCAAACAAGTTTTAGACATTCATAGGAAAGGTGTTTAAGTGATTGTCATAATTGTCATTGAAAAGATAATCCTGTATATTAATATCTACCGAATTGCTTTGTATGCATATTGAGATAAATGAGCTAAGCAAAATTTTAAGTCTTCTGATTCAAATCTTTACTTAGCTTAAATATTGAATTTTTAATTTTGGGCTTTCTCCGATATAAATTCCTGGTTACGCTACTGCGGCATTCAAATATCAGATTGTAAAAAGTATTCAAAAGATTAAAAGAAAAAGTTAAAAACCTTTTAAAATTGAACATGGGTGTTCGTATTCATTGTTATCCAATTAATTTAAAAAAATTATTTGGAACTGCATGACAGTGTTCTAAAAATAATACATATTTTCACGCAGCAATAATAGAAAATTCGAAAAAAAGAAAATTTAAAGATTTATTTCTAGAAAAAGAAAAGCAAAGCAGAGTAATGAGTGGAATGCATTAATCAATGTTAAATAGGATAATAGACATCGTTTGTTATTATAGGATTGGTTACAAGAAGCTTCAAGAAAGTTCTATAATACCATTACAGAAAATACAAAACAAAATGCAAAAAATCTTAATGAAAAAATAGGGGGAAATAATCGTCTCACATCACAATCAAATGGCACTTTTTAACTTGGAACTTGTTTTCTTTCACTTTTTTATTGTATGCACAGTTCAGTACGTTGCAATATTTTGTACCTTTTTATGCAACACTATCTACATAAACTGGACAAAAAAAACATTCTAAAAAAACTCGCGTATTATTCAGAGAAAGAGAACTCATAAAGCTTACCAGTTTACACCTGCCTTTAACTCAAAGAAAGCAGGAAAAAACACGCGTAATTCATATTTTAGTGTAGTGATAGCGAACTGTAAAACGTTTTTATGCTTTTGATAAATGCCTCAATTCAGACGAGAAAGGTACATATCAATAAGATCTCTAAGAGACTCGGTTTAAATGTGAGGAGTTCTAAATGCTCCGCTTAGTCTCAGAAACAAGAATTGAACTGTATCTGTTAGAAATCAAAAATAGTAGTCCCCAATCGAAATGAGTCAATAGTAGTTTCAGATCTAATATATTTTAAAAACTTATCATTCCATTCAATATCGGGCCGCGGTGGCCCGGTTGGAAGAGTAACGGACTAGCAACCGAAGGGTTGCGAGTTCGAATCCAGCCAAACACCGTCGTGTACAAAGGGGGCTGGTGCACGTTAAATCTGTCGTGGCCTCAAATATCCTCACGTTGGCGTGGTGTGGAAGTTTGGAGAGTGGGGTGCCAGCTCAGGTGTTGCCTCGTCATCTGACCGTGGTTCAAAATTACGTGGTGTTGTCCTCGGATCTTTCCCTTTGGGATTGATCCCGGACCGTCACCAATAGCCCGTTGTGTTGCTCCAGTGTGACGTTAATTGAAATACCCCCCACCCCCCATTCAATATCGGGCCGCGGTGGCCCGGTTGGAAGAGTAACGGACTAGCAACCGAAGGGCTGCGAGTTCGAATCCAGCCAAACACCGTCGTGTACAAAGGGGACTGGTGCACGTTAAATCTGTCGTGGCCTCAAATGTCCTCACGTTGGCGTGGTGTGGAAGTTTGGAGAGTGGGGTGCCAGCTCAGGTGTTGCCTCGTCATCTGAACGTGGTTCAAAATTACGTGGTGTTGTCCTCGGATCTTTCCCTCTGGGATTGATCCCGGACCGTCACCAATAGTCCGTTGTGTTGCTCCAGAGTGACGTTAATTGAAAATACCAAGACCAATATCATTCGAATAGTTATATCTGTTTGGCCTATACGTGATGAGCACCCTATTTATTCCAAAAAATTCATCTAAAATTCATGAGCAAAATCGATTATTCGCATTTGAACTCTTCGTTTTCAGCTGGATTCAAACTCCAATTTTCTATTCCTTTTCAGTGAACTTTTAGATGGTAGGTAGGTAGTTGAATTTCCGTCAAACCGATGCAAAACAACGGGCTATTGGCAATATGGTGGCGGCCCCTTCGCCACTCGCGCATTCATCGGCAAAGGAAACGGCATCGACCGCGCAATTTGGACAGGAGTAATGTTACGATCACCCCTTCATTTTCACCGCTCAGCGCGCGCAAAAAAATCGGCATTAGCAGTCAGCTGCTTCACCCTGTTGTGTGTGTGCTGAGACGAAACAGAAAGCGAGTGCACTCGCACCCGACTCTGCGGACTTGGACTTCAATGCTGTGTCCGAGCACTTCGGAGGATGGCTTCTGACCACCCCGACCAGAGTTTCATTCACAGTGGCATCTTCACCACAAAAAGGGACAGGATTAATTTGATTCTGACGAAGGAGTGTATCTCATGGGAAATCGAAAATGTTCCCAAATGTAAGTATTTTTGTTTCGAGTTGTGTCAATTGTATTCGTGTTGGGAGAAAACATTAGTCACGTTATTGCTCTTGGAGTGTAAGTAAACATCTCTTATGTAATTCAGGAAATCCTATTGTGGAAGCAGTGTTGTGATTTGTCGAAAATACGTTTGTCTTTTTGAATCTGATTTCCTTTGTGGAAGTGTTCTGAGAGGAAAAGGGGTTTACGTAAAAGAAAACAAATATTCTAACATTTATTCTTTTCCTTGTATTATGTGGTGGTGTACGTTTAATTAATTTTTGCCCCTATTTTGTGGTTGCCTCAAAATAAGAATTATGAAAAACAATTTTTCCGTTTTTTATTGAATATGATTTTTTGATAGGTAATTGTGTTTATAATTTTTTAATCGGTAGAGTTAATTTGCAAACAAGTTTTTATCGATCTACTTTTAATTATCGAGTTTTTACAAAGAAAAAATTTATGGAATTTTCGATAAAATGAACTTCATTTTAGAACATTTGATTTTTTTTTTTTTTTTTGCTATTGCATTAATTTTCACACTGTTTAATACTTTCATTGTGCGAACTGAAAAAAATGCATTGTGTGTATTAGAACATTTTTGTATATTTAATGAATGAAATAAAAATGCATATTAGCATTTTCCAAATAAGCTGTGTTGATTTTTAACCACACTGATTAACTACAGAATTATACAATTTTCAAATATACCAATGAATAACATTTAAAAAGTTTTTATTTAGGAATTGGAACAAATTTTTGGAATTTATTTCTTAATCAGTATGAATGATTTTGAATTTCAAACATTGACCTTCATAGATATTCCTAAATGTAATTAGATATTTAGATACAAATTTATGGCTTAACTATTTTAGAAATGTAGATTTATGCTATAAGCTCCTTATCTCAAATGTAATGTTTTGATTCAATTAGTTCTAATGTAATGCATTTTTAATAGAATTATAATAGTTTTAATCAAATTCCAAAGGTTATACTGTCTTAAATTGAGTTTTTT
The DNA here is from genome assembly GCA_933210815.1 of Meta bourneti. Classification (NCBI taxonomy): domain Eukaryota; kingdom Metazoa; phylum Arthropoda; class Arachnida; order Araneae; family Tetragnathidae; genus Meta; species Meta bourneti. Next base: position 161,350 of record CAKOFA010000001.1, on the reverse strand, counting down.
CTATACTGATTATAAAAGTGTCATTTATTATTTTGATATTGTTAAGTAATTATTTTCTGCCTTTTATATTTGAAGAATTCTGTACACTTGAGTAAGTGTTAGGAATTCTTCACCAAAAATAGCCATAAAACCATATACAATAAAAGAAATGTAATTTTTTTAGTGGTATATGTCTTTCATGCATATCTTAAATATGGAATCTTTTTGTTGCCCTTTTTTGCAATTTTAAACATTTATCATACCACTATATATTGTAATTCTGATTGGATTGCTATTATTTTTACTTTGGAAAGATGTACAATCTTATTTGGAAAGAATTACAAAAGTTAGGAAATTACTATTGACAATTCTTGAATTCAGCCTGCACAAAAGGGGTATTTTTAATTTAATGTATTCCTCAAAATAAATTGAACCATTTGAATTTTTATTTTCTGTACATAAAATTAAAAACTATTGTCTGATGTTTGTGTACATTGACTTATCATTGATACCAGTTTTTGTGATTTGTATATTGATACTTAAATGTTACACTTCATCAAACGTTCATTACAATTCTTGATTTACAGCTCAAACTGTGATTCCCTTGTCTCATTTGGTTGCTGCCACCCCATGTGACTGTCCCGGGAGCAAACGGACTAAACCATTACAATGTCATTACTGCAGGTTTCTGGAACTTCGGTCCAGTCCCGCATCTGTGTTAATGCCCGATCATGCAAAGTTCATGAGATTGCATTATGCTGTGCCTTTTGGAAGACATCAGTGGAGATTGAAATCTCAAATATTTTGTCCTATCGAAAACACATGTTTAAAAAAGTGGATTGATTCCTTGCAAGATATATTAGCAGGTAACAGATTTACTAAAGTGCATTCCTTTCCCACAAGGTTTGTTACATATAAATTTAGAGTGAATTTAATAACATGACATACACCACTAGAGATGTAATTTTCTTAGTAATTATCTTTTGGAGAATATTTAAGAGAGGAATAATTAAGAATTTTCTTTTGAGGCACAAAAAATAAAAATACCATGCAATATATTTTTAATTGATGAATGAATACATAAGTGGAAAAAAATCACAAGTTTAAAAATTAACTTCTTAGGCTAACATTAGAAAATGAAGTAAACATTTCAGTTATTTTGTACTCTGCTCTTTTCAACAACTTTGCCTCAACCTATAAGTTTAATGAGTGCACTGCACAACTATATGCTGAAGTATGTGTTGTTTAACATATCTCGACTTCACCATGGCAACAGCATTATTAGTAATGTATGGAAATGTTCAATGGCTTTCAATTAAAAACTAGGAGTTATATAAATAATTTCTTTTAAAAGTGCTTATATATATTGCAAATGATACATAAAATAAACTTCAGGTTCATTTCTGCAATAATAAATTGTAGAAATGAACCTGAATTTTTAAAAATGAGGTTTTAAATAGAAAGTTGAATATTCTCCAACTTTTAATGTTTGGAGAATAATCTAAAAATATTCTTGTTCTTGCAGAATATTAGCTGCTAACATTTCTGTACACCACATCTTTTATATCTATATTCAACATCAATTCCTTCTTCCCATAGCTGATTTTATAAACTTTTAGAACAATGTTATGTGACCTGTCAGATCGCAAATAATGGAATATATGATAAATGAATTTGAGTTATAATGAAATAATGTGTATTCCATTTTCATATTTTTAAAATTGTTAATAGAAACATACAATGATTATATATCAAAAAGAGGAAAAAATACCTACATGAAATGAAGTGAAATTTTGGAAAGGAAATATTCATGATTATAAAATAAATGCATTTACCTATAAAAAAAGATCTTGTATTAAGAAAATCTTATTGTATCTTAAGAAAGTTAAAGGGAATTATTTTTTATTTACACTGAAATCACAATATTTAATGTATTTCAGTTAAAAATAATAAGATACTTAATTAGTAAAACCACAGAACTGAAACACTAATTTTTGAGTTTAATTGTTCTTCACTTGTGCTTATGAATTATTGTGACTAATTCAGTTTCAATTCTAATATGGCTAGTTTTACTTATGCTAACCAGATTGAATTTTTGTAGCAATTGTACATGTAAGTAGTTTTATTTGAATTTTTAGTTTCATGGCTTTGCTGAATTTTAAATCCAATTTCAAATAGTTTCTTCAATTTGAAGTATAATCTAAATACAAAATCAGCAAGCGGTTCCAACCTTATGTTTTACTTTTGTGTCAAAGAAACTAAAAAACATACCTTTTAATTTGTTATCAGTAACTTTACTATTTAGTTAAGTCGTAAGTTTTAGACTTAAGTTAAGATGAAGGAATATTACTGTTGATTAAGTATATAAATATATAAGAGGCACTGAAATGAGAGAGATTAATTGTGTTTGCTTGCATGTTAACTATTCAATTAATGAATATCTTAAATTTTCAATTAGTTTGTCATTTAAAATATAGTTTATTGTAATTATAACTAAGTTCAATTTAACTTAATATATTTGTTCTTTTAATTATGCTAACTGTTCTCATCAGATTTATATTTAATTTATAATTTCTCACTTTATGTTGCATATTGATAAATTTTGATTGTGATTAATGTTTTCTACAGAGAGCTTCAGTAGTTTTTATATTTTTATTGCTGTATTTTAGCTAATTTATTTTTATCTCAGTACTTTTTAGTACAGGTGGCCCTCGACTTTCGCACATAATTGGTTCCTGAAAATGTGTGCAAATGTTGAATGTTCGAAAGTAGAGGGATGTAAAAAACATCAAAAATTGTATTTTAAAATATTTATTTATCAATATTATTGATATCAATATACATAATTAAGTTAATGAGGCGTTTTTAAGTGCTTTCAGGTGTTTTCTTTATAAACTTGTCAAGACTTAATTGAATACCACCCTTTTTTCTTTTCTTGATAAAGAGTTCTATAACATGCTGTGTCTTTCTCAATCGCCCTACGTACTTGATACGTTCTCCATTGGGATCACATTCTTCCATGATAGTCAAAAAATTTGTCAAGATGCATGAAGGCTTCATTCATATTTTTGACTGTCAAAGTCTTGATGATTTTATCAGCTTCTTCCTCACTTTCATTGTGTATTTCATTTAACTCTTGTTGCTCAATTAAGTATTCATTTGACAGAGGTACTGAGTGAGATTCAATCAACTCATTAACATCTTCGTTGTTGACTTCAAAATTTAGTTCATTCATTAGGCTAACTGTTTCATCTGTGATAGTTTCTTCAGAATTCATAAAATCACTCATCATTTGTGGGCATAATTGTTTCCAGGAACCTTTCATAGTTGACTCTTTTATTTCAGTCCACGACTCTCCAATATTATTTATTGCGTTACATATATTATAGTTCTTCCAAAAATCTCTTAAGGCCCACCTTCCCTGCCAGTTGCCTTGATGGCCTGATTCATTATTGTCCTCATATAATATCATTTAAATGTAGCTATCACTGTTTGGTTCATGGGCTGTATGAGGCAGGTAGTATTGGGAGGAAGAAACACAATATTGATTTCCGAGTATAAATTCTGCAGAGATTTTGGGTGTCCTGGAGCATTGTATAAGATTAATAATGCTTTAAATTGTAAATTTTTATCTTTACAATATTGCTTAACTCCCGGCACGAAAGGAAAAGTGAACAAAACTTTAAATATTAACGCAGTAACCCAGGCTTTTTTATTTGATTTCCTAATGACTGGAAGAAACTTGATCTTTCCCTTTCAATGCTCTGGGATTTTCTGCTTGATAATCTAACATTGACTTCAATTTTAAATCACCAGCTAAGTTTCCACCAAGAAGCAATGCCAATTGGTTTTTAGAAGGTTTATGTCCAGGGGCACAACTGATTCTTCCTTCGATAAGAATATACGATTAGGCATTTTTTTCCGAAATAAACCCGTCTCGTCTACATTGAATATTTGACTAGGAGAATATTCTCCATCTACAATAATTTTGGACAATGAAGAAATAAATTCTTTTGCAGCATCTTTATCTGCATCAGCCAATTAATTATCCAATGAATTTAATATTATGTAAAGAATACCTCATTTTAAATGTGTCGAACCAGCCATTACTTGCTTGAAACACCATGTCAGAATCTTCTTTTTATCTAATCTTCCAATCTTCATGCAAACTAAGAGCCTTAGCTTGAATAATTGAAAAACTCAGAGGAACATCGTTTTGATGTTGATCATCAATCCATGATGACAAAGATCTTTCCATTTCATCCATCCTATGCCGTGTCTTTTGGAAACAATTTTTGAAGATATATTTCCACAATTTTGAATGTATTCCTTAATTTTATTCTTATTTTTCAAAATTGAACTTATCGTAGACCTGTTTATGTCGTACGAACGGCCGATTGAAGTAAAAGGTTCACCGCTTTCAGAACGTCTAATTATTTCCATCTTTGACCCGATCGTATGAAGTTTATGAGTCCTTAATTTCTTTTTGTTCATATCAACACTGCAGTTCCTCCATTTCTCACTCATGTTTAAAAATTTATAAGGTCGAAATATTTAAACACAAACAAATAAATTGGCAAAACACACAACACATCGACACGCACTAACGCATGACTAAACATGTTTAATACATTGTAATAACAATTTGACATTCGGCCCCCGCGGCTCGGAACCCTAGTGACGTCACAATGATTCCAAGAAGTCCGCTACTCTAGGCGGCAATGTGTGAGTGAGCGCAAGCTACCACGCTCTGTGGGAGCGACTGCATGGAAGCAAACAATTTTTGTATTCTCGACAAAAATCTTTAAAAAATTGAATTTTTAAAAATGTGCGAAATAGCGAATTGTGTTAAAGTAAAATGTGCGAAAGTCGAGGGCCGCCTGTATTTTGTATCTCAGCAAAAATACCTAAGTACTTTGATTCGGATATAAAATGTGAATCTCATAGCTGAAGGTTTTTAATTATACCATCTGACTACAAGCTTTTTCAAATTGTAGCTTTATCATTTTGCATCACTGATTTATTATGAAGTGCATGCCATAATTTCTCCATCAGTTTTAAAGTGAACAGCTAAAGATAAAATTAAATAATCTCATTAAAATGAGTATGTTTATTTTAAACCTGATCATTTCAGAACCGATTTGGCAGCCTTCCAATGTCTTTGAGCCAGACACTTTTCATTGAAATGAAAGGAAGTCTAGATCATTATTTGAAAGATAAATGATAACATTTTCTAGTAGTCAACAGCGTAAAATCTTCAAATGTGACTTTTTTTCATAATGCCTGGGCAATTAATATTAATTTATGGCACAAAAAGGGCGAATTTGTGAACCACTGCATTACTCTGGTACACCACAGGGGATGTATTCACTGAACACCTCACATACAAACCACATTTCTAGGCACAGCCTGTTTATAGAGCCCACACATTCATTCCTGATGCACAAACATGCATGCCTTACCCCGGATTCAAATCAGGAATCTTTCGATCCAGAAGCCAGCACCCTTACCTTGATAAAAAAAATGACTAATAAAGGTGTGATAAAACTGGTCTATAGCTATTTCAATGCGGATAAACGTCTACCAGGACCAAAATAAACAAGAACCTTATACTTTATCTGACACACTGGAACTTCCCTAGTTACCTGGAAGGGCTTAATTGAGAAAGCAAGCAGTGGCAACGCTGTTCAAATATAACATATTTAAACTCAATTTTTTTCTTGTTGCTCTTGATCCTGATGAATGTTTTGCTCCACCAAAATAGCTTTTGACCAGTTTTATCATTTTGTTTTTATCTTTATTTTTCATTTTAAAAGATTTTGCTCCATTGACTACCAGTTTGACTAATGTTTTTTTATCTTTTACTCAAATCTTTTCTAATCTTTAATATTTTTAATTTCACATCAATGAAGTTGTATGATGTTAGAGTTGTCAGAGAATATTCCGAGAACAAGAATACTCCAAACATTAAAATTCGGAGAATATTTAAGAATTTTTTAAAAACCTCCCTTTTCAGGAAATTGCAATTTATTGATTCAGAAATCAGCTGGTTTATAGAAATTATGTATAGTTGTTAGTTTTTATTAAAAACTTTGACACATTTTTCATTTATTACTAATAATACCACTACTACATATGAAGTCGAGACGTGTTAAGCAATACCCAATATTTCTGCATATGCTTATGCAGCTCACTCATTTAGGTTATTGGTTGGGGTATATTAAAAACAAACTTTTTGAATGAACACGAAAATAACTAAACACATTGTCAAAGAAGTAAATAATTCACACTTCGAGCAAAATTGTTGAAAAGAACAGTACAAAAATAACTGAAATATTTACTTTTTCTTTATTTCTATGTTAGACTTGGAAGCAATATATTTCTCAACTTGTGATTTTCTCATTTACGAGTTCATCTATTAAAAATGTATTGCATGTTATTTTATTTTTATGATTTTAGAACAAAATTATTGATTATTCTCCTTGAATATTCTTCAAAAGATTATCAAGAAATTTACATCTGAATGATGTAGTGGCTTATGCAAAAATGCATGCGATTCAAATTATCTACATGTTTATAAAATATTTTTGAATGTAAATTTTTTCTAGTTAAAAAGTAAATATTTTTAGCTTTAAGTAAAAATTAATACCATAATTATTATCTGTTCTGCTCATTTTCTGCATTTCACAAACCTTTAAAATTGTATCATAATAGATATGAACTTTGTAAGCGATGCTATGCATCAAATTGTGGTGTGGGAGTGTTTTACGCAGTAAATAGAATTGAGTTGAAAAGTTTGTTCATTTAGAGTTTTTAATTTATTAAGATTCTGTATTAGGTATGTATTTGTATTCAACATGGTAAAAATGAGCTAGGTGCAGACTCTTGAATTTTGAACTGGAAAAATGTTCATTGAAATAAATTTGTTTGAAACTTCAATTTTCCAATTGTGATAAAACTAAGTTTTCTGCTTCTGTATTTAATTTTATAAAATAAATAATTTTGTTCTGATTACATTCTTTTTAAATTTTCGAATCCTTATTTATTTGACTGTAACTGGTTGTTAAAATGTTATTAAGACTTTAAATAAATATATTATATGATAGATTCATTTGATAAGTAATGTTATATGGTTTTTTGAGTTGAAGAAAATGAATTATTCAACTTTATAATTTACAGATTTGAATCGTCCCAAACGTTTACTTATATTTGTTAATCCATATGGAGGGAAAAAGAAAGGAATTCAAATTTATGAGAAAAAAGTATCACCTATTTTACATTTAGCAGGCATAGAAGCTCATACTGTAGGTAAGATACTAAACAATTATCTGAAAAATATTGAATACCTTTATTATATTTACATTAATGAAAATTACTTAATGTCATTAAAATTATGACTTAATCTAATAATTATTAAACTTAAATCTGGTAATCTAACTATATTTTATATTTATTTTTAAATTGAAATGATTATGAAATGTTGCTTAAAATTGAAATCACATTTAATTTTTTTGTTTCTTAGTTACTCAGAGAGCAAACCATGCCAAAGAAATGATCCAAGATATAGATATACATAAATATGATGGGTAAATTTTTAAATATTTATAGATAGAATATTTATTGTTTTTTATAGAGTATGCATTTTGTATTAGACTGAATGTTTGTTTAAATATGTTCATATGAGTAAATTCGTTAAAAATATTTAAAAGTATTTTGGATTTGTAAATATGAAGTTATATATCAGAAAATTTTTATCGTGTAATTGGCCTTGACCAATGTTAGAATTTTATGATTAAGCTTTTGCAGGGAAGAAAATGTCACCTTTTAAATTTAATAGAAACTAATTTCTTACTATTATGTTTCTATGTAATGTAATTCAAATTTTTCGCTATTAAAGTATAAGCAAATTATGTTAATTATTTCCCCATTTTTTAAATTCACAGATTATTTATCAAAAGATTGGAAAACATAAATAATGTACAACCTTTTCAAATACAATTATCAATTTGGCAAACTCATGTATTTTGTTTGCATTTTAAACAAGCCTGGCAATCAAACTCTTGAAATAAAATGTATTTACAAACATTATTTAATTACCAGAACTGAGAAAAACAGATTTGTTTTTAACTGAGCTATTTTAGCTTTTTTTCCTACTTTATTTCTTACATAACACATATAATTACAGATTTTATTTTATAAATACATGTATCAAAGTTACTTAGTCTTTAAAGTTTCCCATTCTTATTTACCACAATGGCATTACTCATATTCAAGTTTATTGTTATGTTGTTTCAAGCTATTTGTTTTTGAAAATTAAGTTTTAGGCATTTTTATACATACCGGCATAGCTGCAGCCACTACCTGCTCATACCATTGGCATCTTTAAACATGCTGGCATTGATGGTGATGGTATCTAGTTTGTTTTTAGAGGGGATAAAAGACAGATATTATCTCCTTAGGCTATTATACCTTTAGAGGAAGTATGGAAGAGAAGAAAACTAAAGACACAATACATGGAAGGCAATTTTTACATGCTGCTTGATAAACTTAGAAAAGATCATTTCAAATTCTTCTACTTTGTATGTGTACCAATGCATTTAATTTTCTGGTGGAACAATTAGAAAATACGAGGGTCATTTTATAAATAATGCACACAAAATTTTTGTTTACATACATGTTTATTTTTTATACTGTATTTACAATCCTTCAATATAGTCTCCCTGCTTCGCAATGACCGACTCCCAATGTCTCGGTAGCTTTACTATTCCGTTTAATACACCATCTCTTCATCTGGCAAATGGCTCGGGTAACGGCTGCAGAAAGCTCTTCCAGAGAAGGAAAACGACGTCCACGCATAGGTTTTTCAACTTTGGGAATAAGTCAAAGTGGTGGACTCGTATCCGGACTGTAGGGTGCATGAGGTAACACTTCCCAACTGTATTCGCGTAGCTTTTCATTTCCAGCCTCACGCAACTGAGGTCAGACTGCATTTTTCTGTTCAGTTTTTGAATGAATTCACGATAATACACTGTTGTGACACTTTGTACACATGGAACTCTGTCATGATGATTTTGTGGTGATCGTAAGCAAAGATAATTTGTTTCATCTGTGATTGAGCTTGTCGAAATTTTTTTGGTCGTGGGAAACTTTGACCTCTCCACTCGTTGGACTGTGATTTCAACTCCAGCTCTAAATCTCTAACACATATTTCATCAATAGTGATAATTTGATACAAGAATGCTTGACCTTCAACGTCAAATCTTTGTTACAGCAAGGTCGCAATGTCCAGGCATTTCTGCTTCCATTCAGCACTCAAGCAATGCACACAGAAATTTTTCTCTTGTTCAAATCATCTGTCAGAATTCGGAATACTGACGGTGAAATACCCGAGGCTTCAGAAATTTCCTCACATGTCGCATGACAATCTTCCAGTACCTGTCACAAGTTTCACTCTTCAGTCATCTGTTGATGTTTTTGGTCATCCTGGTCTTAGGTCATCGTCTATGCTTACACGACCTTCACGAAAACGATCAGCCCAACGAGAAACTGTACTACGGTTAATTCACCGCTAACTTCACTTAAAGCAGTGAATTTCTGTGGGTTTTTGCCGTGTAAAGTTTTGATCTTAACGTACGATCTTTGATCCTCAACAGTCACAGTACCCGAGACTGGTGCAGGCTCTATTTCTAACTCGTGTTACTAAAAAAAATTTCGCTTTCGATGAAACAAAAACATGTGCTTCTTCCTCAATCCTTGAACTACAACTGATGTAATTTTCATGATTGTTGCATCATTCACTTCGCAGTGTTGCCAACTTGTGCAGTACTTACGAAATGACCCTCGTAGTATTAAGTTCCATGATACTATAATGATAAATATATTTCTCCAAAGCAAAAGGGTCTCAATAACAGTAAGGTAAGTGAATACAGTTACATTTACGAAAATAAAATAAGAAATGCACAGATTGCTATAAGAATGACAGGACTGACGAAAGTAAACAAGAAAGTTACCAGAAATGACATGTAGGATAAGCAAGGCTCGCCGATCACCTACAACAGCATTCTCATCCTATTTGTGGAGTTTAACGCCGACTGCATTTGCTGGACTATTTTTTAATTCTTCCATTTGCATCTGTGGCTTGCAACACAACCCACTCCAGTTTTGCATGTGTGTGTGAAAACAGCCTTACAGCGTGGGTCAGTGGGGAGTTTTGAATTGAAAGTTGGATTTCAAAATTTCTACCTACAAATAACAAATTAAATACTCAAGTGCAATAAAGTGCCAACCCTTCATCTTTAGAACTGTGAATTTAATTATTTTCTGTGTTTGATATTTTAAATGTTGACTCATTTTTTATTTCAGTATTATTTGTGTTGGTGGAGATGGAATGTTTAGTGAGATTTTAAACAGCGTTTTACTGAAGACGCAGAAAGAAAAAAGCATTGATGTGAATGATATTTTTAACACACTGATGATTCCTAGGATTCCTGTGGGAATTATTCCTGCAGGATCCACAAATGCGGCTGTGAATTGTATTACTGGATCTTCAGATCCGCTATCTTCTACACTTCTAATTGTTATGGGTAATTACCTTTGGTTCATTTTGTGAATGAATACTTTACATAATGAATTGTTCCATGGCATCAGACGTTTTTATGCAAATGCAATACTTTTGCAGGTAACTATACTGGGATTGATGTGTGTGGAGTATATAGCGCTGGTCGCCTTCTTCGTTATGCTGTGACATTTGTATCATATGGGTACTTTGGTGATATTATTCGTGATAGTGAAAAATTCAGGTGGATGGGACCAAAACGATATGATTATGCCGGTATATAAAACTATTTTATTTTGAGCATGTTTTATGTACTTCCCAATCTCTGCATACTGAATATTCTTTAAAATGTTGTAACATCTAAAATTATAGTGCAGAAAATTTAATAGTTTGCATATGGTTCAGTATTTCTGATGCTATGCTAAATAATGGTGAAAAAGATGTATCATCAAAGTATCTAATAAATAGCAACATTTGAAATATTTTTAAAATTTTGATTCAAAGGGTTGTATTGAATAGTCTTTCCAATTAAAACTATACTAAAACTGATAAGTTGTGCTTAAAATATGTATGAAATGGAAATTTTGTTTTAAAAATAGCAAAATTTCAACAAAAAATATAATTTTGTTTCTAAGTACAGCTCCAGAAAGAGAAATCGAATTACCTTTTTTTGAAATTGATAAGCATTATATTAACTAAAAATTGAAGAGGTGAGTAGAAGAAGGGACTGTGACATTTGTTTACATTTTGGGATTGCAGTTTTGAAGTAGTAAAAGACAGTAGATGTCAGATTTATTTAAAAATAAGTAAATAAGTGTAAGATCCCCTATGCGGATACTTACAACACCATCAATCCCAAACTCCTTCCAACTCATTTAGTAAAAGTACTTCTTTGAGGCCAAATATCTCGAAACTACAAAAATGTCACAACCCCTTCTTCCACTCACCCCTTCAATTATTTGTATACCTTTTCCATTTGATATAAGTTTGACTGTAAGTTATGGACCTTGCATCATAAAACCAAACCAAAATCAATTTGGTAGAAATCCAATTTTTATTTGCTTGGCAAATTTATATTAAATATCTTAAAATCTGTTTACAATTATATATATTCCATTGGATTAATTAAAATATTTTTGTACATTCAGTTAAAACTTAATGGCTTAAGTGTTTCCGTTCTCATTAATGTTGTCTTAATATGTTTGCACATAATATATTTTTTACATACTATTCATACATTTCTTATCAATTTATGTAGTGCTATTAATCATTGTGTAGGTTTTGATAAAATTAATTGATATTTTTTAATATTTAAATTATATAGATGAGTTAAGACCAAGTCTAATTTTTTGAATGTTTTATTTTAGGTTTCAAAAAAATTATGTGTCGTAAACTGTATGAAGGAGAGCTACAATTACAAGTTGATGTTCCTACGAATTCATCCTTGCAAAAAAAGGACCGATGTTGTGTTAAGTATGTATTTCAGTCTTTAGTGAAAAATGGTCTGTTTATATTTAGCACTTTTGATTAAAAATTTAATTTATATATTTTGTACTGATCTTTAAGAGTATTTGAATCTAGAATGAGTTGTTAAATTTCACACTATCAGTTTCTGTTTATTGTTTTAATTGCAATTAGGGTTTTGAATAATTAACAATTCAAAAATATCAGCTTTGCCTTTTATGTCTTCACATACACAACTGACAAATTTGTGTGTATAATATCCATTACAAGAGATGATGTATCAACTAAAGGATAACTGTTCTCTACATTAAATAATGGTTATTGTATCTGATGAGGTTGCATATTATTTATGCTATTGTTAATCTGATTACTTTTCGATCAGGTCATAAAATGAATATTTGTTGACTAAAATATTTTTCATTCAAAAATAAATTTTTTTTCAATCAAATTTCCTGTACACTGAAAAAAGTTTGTTTACGATATCCTTACTAGAGAAAAGTAAATTTGGAATTTAAGGCTTTGATTAGAATGGATTTTATTTAGTTTTATGGTCTAAAATTTTAGGAAATCTATTAATTTTGCAATTTTTAAATTTAAATACAAATCCAAAATTTTCAGTTACAAATAGCTTATAAGTGGTAATTGTTTTATCATAATTGTATCCATTCCCAGATTTAAAAGCTAATTACAATGTATTGCCACTTGCATGTAAGGTAGTCTTGCTTATCCGACATAAACGGGCCGGCAGAACATTGGATAAGCGTAAATGTCAGATAACAGGGAGTAAAAAATAGCCTAATAAACGTCATAAGAAATAGCCTAATAAACGTGTTGTTATAATTTTACAAATTAAGCACCTAAACATCACGTTTTATGACAAATCAACAGAAAAAAACAATTCAATACACAGTAATGTTATATAGTAATTTATTACAAATTAGCACCAAAACATTGTACTGTATTGAAACGTATTGATGTTGTATTGAGTTAACGTTAAAAATCGACTATGTATCAATATAGAATTGCATAAAATGAACTTACAGTAACAGCATTGTCAGAAGTTAAATCCATAAAAAGTTCAGTCCTGTGATGATTTTAAAAAAATTGTGATCCTAGGCTGCTTTCCTGACGATTGCTGTTTCTTCGCTGTGGCCAAATCTCGCCATCTCTGCAGCATCATTATGTCAATCCCCATAGCTTCTTGCTGCTCAATGTATATCATGGCGGTTTCTAGAGCCTTAACTCAATCGTTATGTGAGATTCTGAGAGGCTCAACAGTTGATGCTTGATCATCAATTTCATTGCCATCGCTATTGACAAGAGTTGCGTTAAATGTCTCATGCTCGCAAACAAGCGGCACATTTTTCTCACCGCCGATTGATGCTGGGGTTTTTTGGAGATGTCAGATGAGCGAAGGTCGGTTAAACGAGACTACTGCATATACAAACAATACATTCTGGAATTTCAACAAAACTACATTTTGAAATTTTATATCATTACCATTTTAAAAAGTTCCATAAAAACTTTTTATGCAATTAAGTATTTTACATTATGTTAGATTGGGGATGTTTCTTATTCTTAAAATCATTTCAGTTGTGAAACTTGTAGGAAGGCTTCTCAGCTTCCTACAGAAGATACAGAACATTCTAGTAAAAAAATAAGTAAGAAGCTTTTCCTTACACTGTATCAATGCTTATGATTGCTCATATTTTTATATACTGTATTTTTTTTATGTAAAAATTTCTTATAGAACTAACTTGAAAAAGTAACCTAATTTTTACATGTATAGTTTACAAAGTCTTCACATATGTATGACCTGCATCCATTTGGAATAAATTGCATGTATTAAAATATTCTAATTTTGTCCTATTAAGAAAATAACTTTGTCGTGAAGAAGTGATGCATTGTTTAGTTCGTATATATAAATGCCTATCACCATTTTCAGACACGTTTATTATAGAAACAAGGATTATCTTCACTCACTTACCATCAGTCAACACATCAGATAAATTCTATAATTTAAGGATTTTTTGTCTGATTGATGGAATTAGTTTGAGGGAACTTTTCAGAGAAATAAAAAACAAAATTGTTTGCTTTCTGTGAGAGATTATTATATTGAAGAAATTGTTAGCAAAGCCTATGTTCAGTAGTCTATGAATGCCTACCCTATAGAACAGTTTCTAAAGCTGTTGGCTCAATGCCCCCTTTTCAAAGACAATTTTTTCAGCTCCCCTGTGGAAAACTGTCTTAACTAACAATAAATTGTGAGTGTAGATATGCCTATAATTTTTAGATGTCACTGAAATATTTATGTTGGGGTGTGTAATTTTAGAATTTCAAAAAGCTAATTTGGAAATAAAACAACTTGGAACTAAAAATGAAGCTATTGATTGAAATGAAATAAAAATAAATTGCAGATAAAATCACTAGATTGCTTACTATTATTAGTAATTAATATTAATCAAACCATTAAAATTAAAATATAATCACAAATCTATACAGGTTAACACTAACTTGTTATGAAATGTCATTTTGTTTTTAAACCGATCAGTTATAACTTGCATTTTACTCAGTAATTCTAGTGACAATACATAGTAGTGAGTGTCTTGTTCCAAGTGGATAAGTATTTGCTTACATTTTTAGGTGACACATTTTTTCAATAGCTTATTAGCCCTCTCTTGCTTCTCAAGATCCACTTTCTCCTGGGGTTTCCACTTTCTCCTTCTCCACTTTCCACCATTGCCCTCCCCATTATTCCTTCAGTGCCCACAAAGGGGCTGTTGCACCTACTTTGGGAAGCTATACTTTAGAGTGATTACTTTTCCTGGGAAATTATGAGTTATTGATTGGTATTCTTGTTTACTAACCAGATTTGAATGATTTTCTTTCAGAATGGTTATCTGTGAGAGGAAGATTCATAGCAGTAAATGCTGCTATCATGAGCTGTGCTTGCTGCAAATCATCAAAAGGAATGTCCCCTTCTCAACATTTGGGAAATGGTTACTGTGATGTAATAGTTGTGTCTTCCTGTTCTAGGTTAAATTATCTACGTTATCTTTTACGAACATCATATCACCATGATGACCCAGTAAGTATCTTTTAACAATGCAGTTTTATAGTTATTAAAGTGTATACACACATTTTTGGATGTGGTGCAAACACTTAAATTGAAGAAAGTTTATGCTCATTGTTTTCTTTTATTACAGTTTGACTTAAACTTTGTCCAAGTTTATCGAGTGAAAGAATTCAGGTTCAATCCCTTTGTCACAGATGACAAAACTCCTGCTACTGGTTGTATAGGGGTCCAAGAAAACTGGCAAGAGCTATGCACTAGTATTTGGAACTCTGATGGAGAAATGATAACAGAACCTTCCATAACTGCAAAGTAAGATTTGATAGTAATATATAATTGAATATTGTTAGACTTATGCACTGGAGGCTAAAATGCAATGGCTAACTGAAGTCTGCAAATACCAATATTAAAATCATGCCAAACATCTTAGTTATCATTAATCACACAAATTTGAGCTTTGAATGGCAATGCCCAAATTGTGCAGCAGTGATAAACAGCATGAAATTTAGATTCTAGATTTTAATTTGTCTGTTCACCTTGGCCAAACCTGGCCCTTGTACAATAAAAATTCAATCAATCATTAATTTGTCTGTTTTGCTGTTAATTGAAACTTCAAAGATTTAAGAAACAAAAACAATAAAATTATTTGAATCATTTTCTATCACAGTAAAACCCTTCTGCAAACTACAATTCCTCAAAATGACCTTTCTTCAAGAACAGAATTTAAAGTCCCTAAAAACAATCTTTAGGTGATCACAATTTATCCTTACAATCTAAATCTGTTCTGTCCACTCATTTATGAATTCATCATTTTTGTTCTAAAACAATACTTTGGAGAAAAACGTCCCCTGTTAGAATCGTAAAACCAAAATGTGTGTGTGTACCTTGAAGGTATTTCATCTTTGGTTCTGTATTAACTACATGGGATATGAATATAAACCCTGACCTGACACATTTATTGTCTTCCCGACTAGAAATATAGGTTGACCTTTCAGTGAATGTTAAACTCCTGTTGTGTTGGAATCTGCAGAAATCAAAATGAAGTTATGGAAGATCTCACTAATTACATAAAGAACTTCTAAAGCAACTTATGTTTCAGCCACCACATATATGCATTTCAAAATAGAGAATTTAATAATAGACTGTCTTTTACTTTAAAGTATTTTGATCACAGAACACATAATTTTGTTTTTTATATTGACTCTAAGACTACTCTCTCTAAACTAAGAATATTGGAAAAATGAGACTATGATGAAAAAATGAAAAATCTGGATATCAATTGATCACCAAAACTACTGTTTCAATGTAAAAGTGCACCACAATTGAAAATCTGAACTCTGCAACTCAAGTTACTGTAATCAAACTAATTACAAATTTATTTCTTAACTATGCCAATCTAAAGGCCATGTATGTTTCTGTACTTAGAAAGCTTCAAATGCTATTTTTATTTCATATTGATTTTGCTCTAAATTTAAGTTTCTTCACACAACAAAGGAAAAAGCTAAAATGTGTTGAAGCTGTTTTCATGAATTACTAAGATTCTGATTTATTTCTTTTAGGGTTCATTGCCAATTGATTAATGTATTTGGACAAGGTTATGAAGATCGAAAACAGAAATCATTGCTATCTCAATGCTTTCATTTTTTAAAGAGGTCATAATGAAGTTAATGATTTCCATGTTGGTATTTTAATACTGATTCATAAACTACTGGTGATCTACTTTTTTGTATTTATTTAGAAACATGGTAATTTTTTAGATCAAGGGTCTGTAAGCTAGTGAATGAAGATCTTTAAGCCACTTAGTAAGATATACAAGATTATTCATTGATAATTTTAAGAGAATTCGTACGCTAGATGTAACTGATTGAAACTATCAATTTTGAAAGTATTACAATTTGAACTATAAGTGGACAATTATATCAGTATTTAAAGTTAATTCATAGCTGAAAAATTATTTTTTAAATGTTGCTTAGAGCTTGAATCAGATGCAGCTATACTTAATCTTAAGAGTAAATTTTGATTCGTGAAATCATGCACACAAAAAAGTTTGCATTCCTGCTTGTAGAACAGATGGTTTTAAAATCATTCCATATAAATTGTAGTTGACATATCTAAGGAATCTTTTATGTATAAAGAAATCTTTTTAATAACCAACCAAAACCTAGTTCTTAGGTATTGTGTAGGGTTTTGACGAAATATTTCATGTCTTATGTATACAATTATGTCTTGTTTACTACTAAGAAATATTTCAATAGCATTTTTTGTCGGATGTTACTTCCATTTCTTTCATATTGAATCTCTTATTTATTTTAGCTTAAGATAGTTTAAATACTTGTGCATGTATTATATGTATATATGTATGTATAGATTATATTGTGATAAGAAAGATAAGCCTATTGTCAAGTTTGGTAATAAAAATATTTACATTTAAATATATTATGAATTTTTTCATTGCTCAGTGATACAGTGAAATCTAATCTGGTTTATAAGAATTAATACACTAATTCTTCGTTAGAATAGTAATAGTTCCTTACAGTACTGGGGTAGGTACTATAGCTCAGTGGGTTTTATCCACTGCTTGCGAGTTGTAGGCAGCACAGGTTAGATTCTGCACTGGGTGCATTTCTCTCTTCTGTGTCAGTAAAACTTTTCTTGTGTATATCCATTTACTAGTTTAGTCAAATGTGGCCCTTGTACCATAAAAACCCACCTCTATTTAAAATATCTATCCCCAAACCAGTTACACCTCTGTTGGAAAATGTCAACTAATCAGACCAATTTAAAACCGATCAAGTCACCATATTATGGAATTATTATGGCTAACTATATTATGGAATTTTTATCTTCCTATACCAGCTAATGTGTATACCTTTATTCAAAATAAGGGGTGCTTCCTTAAATACCCCTACCTTTTCCAATCTTAGTTGCCATGATGCATAAAATACAATTCATGATTTTGTCTAATTAAATTTGTTATAATTTGCACAAACAAGTCTCTACTGGTTAACATGTTCATGTCCAAAACTATTTATTATAAAGTATCCTATAAGATAAATTTACAATAGCCAACAAAATGTTTCAAATTTTTGGGTTTTTATATAAAGAATTTTTCCTGGGCATGAAAATTATTTCTTCATTTGGCCTAATCAAATATGCTTGAAGTGAATTTTAATTACAGGAATGCCTTACATTATTTTTGGATGACATTTCGATTTATAAGCTTTACACTGGGTCCCCACAGGTCTGAATTTTTTTAGTTTTAAGAGCCCTTATTTTTATGAGAACACTGCATTTTACTTCACCTGAATTCCAAAACCAAGGACAAATGTTACCAAAAATCGATGGCATATTTCAGTATCTTGGTAGAGAAACAAATTTGCAGATTTTGAGTGATGCTCACAAATGACTTCAAGATAATGAAAGTGCATGTGTCCTCTCCTGTCAATATATTATGGAAGTATCAAAACATTGAAAGGTATTTTTTGTACATTGTATTAAAAATAAAATAAAGATTTGTGAAATGGACGTGGCCATTAGATTAGCAAGTTAGATTTATAAGTTAGCTAAAAATCGATGTTTTAAAGACTCAGTGAGATCCAAACATAGCACTCGTTTCTTCACCTGTGCACTCACGGGTGAATCTAGTGCAATCTGAAATGTAGCCTTGAAAAGACAAATTTGTCTTTTGTTTGAAGAGTGAGGAACTTACTGTAAAAAAGTTCTTTTACATGTAGTTCAGCAAGATTTAGATTAACTTGGGACCCCTTAATATCCCATAAATTAATAGAATTTTATAAGCTTTCTCTTAAGAGATCATGTGTTCAATATTTGCCAATTAATTTTTATTTTAGCTAAAATGTCATACATTTAAGTAGCAATTTCAGGACTACCACAGCCAAAGCACTTAAATTTTTAAAAATAGCAAGTCTCAAATGTTATTTTAGTAGCTGATATAAAATGGATGGGCAAAAGCAATTTGTTAATTTCGTATGAAACGGACGTTGAAGATCTTATCAAGAATCTAGCCAGATTCTGATGAGTTAATTTCATGTTTGCCACAGCTTGGACTCAAACTTCGAAATTGGTCTAAAGAAAAATATTTTTTTCTGTCCACTAATACTTAAAAGGGATTAAATATTTTTTGACTTTCGGTGAATTTTCAAAAAAAGTCACCAAAATTTTTAAATTAGTTTCTGAGAAGGTTTTGCTTAAGATACCACTAGTTACCAAGGTTGGAGGGTAACAAAAAGTCGCCTGTGGCAGCCCTGCAATTTTAATGCATCAAAATTCTACATAAGCAATACTAACATAATTAGGTAATGCAGTGTGAGAATGCAAGTTATATATATCTAAGTTTAACTAGACTATCCTCTAAAAAGTTGCAAGGAATATATAGAAACTAGCTAAACCCAGGACAAATCGAACAGGGTTAACGTATAGCCTATGTGCCCCGCAGGATGAATACCAAATTTAGTGTGAATTGGTCCGACATTGATCATATAAACATGCAATGTTATTCCTATGAGGATTTCTAATTCTTTTAGCCCCTGTACCATATCGAAGATAAAAATAATCATAAAAATTTACATTCCAATTATAAAGCTAGTTTAAGAATTTAAAGACGGGATACATAAATGATGATGCTGAGTGATCTTGAGAGGAGACTCATGTAGATGTTAACTTTGACGTCATCTGCACAGCCAGACCAGGAGAGTACCCCCTCACAAGTGCTCTGTCCAGGATGTTACATGCCAAGACAAATAGAGCGGGGTTAATATGTAGCCTATGTGTAACCGCAGTGTTCCAAAGAAAAAGTGTACCAAATTTGATCTAGATTGGTCAAACGGTGTAGATTTGTATAGAGAACAGACAGGCCAACTCTGCTTTATATGTATAGATTTGTATTTGGTGTTTTGATTTGATGGCAATTGCTTTAATTCAGCATTTATCAGTATTGCACTAGTGGAAACTGCTAAATATTGTCATTTCAGATCAACGTAATGTATCAGATACTAATTTGACAAGGAACTGGTCAATATAGGCCATGCAGAACTGTTTTCAATATCATCAGGAGACGAGGATAAAATAATACATCCATTTGTCACCAAATGCTGATTGCAATTATAGTCCATAAAACTGAAAAGGGGTAGGACATGGATTGGTCTGAAATATTCGATTGAATATGGGGAGATAAAACTGCTACTTATCAGCCATCTCAAGACCTTAATTGGAATGTGCCCTTCAATGGATAAGAAAGGGCACATTAAGAATGGGATAATCTCATTACAATGCCATTGATTGGTATGGATATAATGGTTTAGAGGTCACATTTTACTAGAGATGTATTTGTTTTTACATTAGAAATTTAAATCTAATTGCAGCTTTCATCAGTTTAAAATCTAATTTTCTGTTTTTGCAGCTTTCATCAGTTTTAAATCTAATTTTCTGAGAATAATTCATTCCTCCCATATCCACTTACTAGTGCTCAACAAAATTAGGAAATCCAACATAAGTAAAAAATTCCCAATAACTAACTAAAAATCAAGTCTTTATTTACAATAATACTTTTACAATTTATATATATCACTTCCAAAATATATCACTTAACAAAATCACATACGTTAGCATTTAAAAGGAATTATGTACATGGTTTGCTATTGAGAAAATGAAACAGCTCCTAGTCGACAAATTTAAATAAACATACTAAGATACATTAGTTTGATTTTAATAAATAACAAAAATTAATGATCTAGTACAGGGGTTCTTAACCTCTTATGTCTATAAGGGCTTCATGCAGGTTCAAGAAACAATCTTGATTTATTTTTAAAAACAATACCTATAAAGTATTTCCTATTGAATATTTTTAATTTATAAAATCATAAGACCAAAAGTTAATTGCTGATCTAGTATAACACAAAAACTACCATCCACATTTAGAATGATTTATAGGTAATAATGCAGTTTTATTGCATAACAAATAGAATGTTCTTTAAAGTAAGGAATTGCAGAACAAGTGACAAATATGCATGTATATTTTGGTAGAGATGGTGGTTTGTTGAATTGCTAAATTCTAAATTTGATATTTAAATAGTAAAATAAACAAAATGGTTACGACAAACATGAGAAAGATCATTAATTTATTAGTGGATGCCAATTTGAAATTTAACACATACCTTGCCATGAGGACCGCTTTCAGTTTTGTTTTGACAGTTAGCTTTTACAGACTCTTTTTCAGGCTAAGTGTTATGATTTTGTATATACACTTTCAATATGAAATAAACACATTTGTTTGTTGTATAGCGAATTTTAGTTTTAATACTTACTCTATTAATAAATAAGTTTACAGTTCACAAAATTTTGAGAAGAATTTTTCTTGTCCCAAAACAGCTTGGCAGGGAATGTGTTAATAAAATAAGGCCAGTCACTTACATTGACAGCAAATTGGCAACTTATCAAAGAAAATTTAACGAGTCAAAATTTAGTTTTCTATAGTGGAATTGTCACAATACAAAATTATATACAATAGGCAAGTTAAAACTTGCATAGATCTAATTTTTAGTGAAGACAAAATTTTCCCTTTCGAAATGTCATTTATTTTGATCAATGTTTAACCTATTTTAATTTGGCACTTATAATTTCAAATGTCAAATCCATTTGAAAACTTCACAATCGAAATTTACATGAACAAGGACAATTACAAATTAGACGAATTCAGGTAATTTGGTTCTTGCTTTGCAAAGTTATTACTTTTGATTTGTATCTGTTTTTATAAAAACATTTATAGATTGAATAGAGAACAAGTTTAAATATTTGAAAGCAGAACCTTACAAGATTAAACAAATCTTATAATGAACATACCATGCCATTTACGAAATAGGTGAACACAATATAGGACAGTGGTTCCCAAAGTGTGGTCCAAGCACACCCCAAGGGGTCCATGACAAATCTAAATTTTAGAATATAAAACAATTAGCAGGGTATTCCAGTATTGATTGGTTTGAAATAGACATGATGTTGAGGACTTAATATTGAAATTATCAGACATTAAATCAAACATTGCTGAACTAATTGCTAAAAAGGAGTTTCATTGGTCGTATTAAGATTGAAGTATATATTTTAATGTCATGAATATTGAAATTCTGCAAGTGCAGAGCTTTATGACTTTTATTAATAAATAAGAGTTTGAATATTTACTGTCTATTTTATTTCAGAATTCTAGTTTTTCTCTCTTTCAGAAATTTAAATTGTCATCACTAATCCTCAATGTGAAGTTTTGACGTTTCATGGTCTGTTTAACATAGTTGTAAACATTTTACATCCAATATTAAGGTGGAAAAATAAGGATCACTATGGACAAATGCCAGGGACACATGTGCCCCATTTAAATTTTCATCTTATTGATCAGTGAAAATTTTTAAGGGGGTCTTTGGACTGAAAAGTTTGGGAACCACTGATATAGGGCATTTAAGTTTTCCATTAAATATCTTCTATTTCAGGACACAACTTTTCCAACATGTAAATGGAATGCATAAAATTCTTTGCTTCATGACATACATTGCAGATTTATGAATAGAAAGACTGAGCAGACTATTTCAAAATTTATAGATACATTCTAGAATATGATTAGCAATAGAATATAAAAATTTTATTTAACCAAAGTGAAATACTCTAAAATTTACAAAAGATTATTTTTTTGTTCAATTAGTTTTAATTCATGTCTCTTGCAAGTAGATATTTCATTTGAAAACTTAAGTTAGAAATATATTTCCAGAGTTAAAAGATATGTTCTTTTGTAATATTTCTGTTCCTTGGCAGAGAGAAAGGGCAATATCCAAATTCACTGATTTCGAGTGATGCCCAGAAATCACTTCAATGAAATGAAAGGTATTTAAGAAAAAGTACCAATGTCCTCCTGTCAATACATTATTAAAGAATGAAAACATTGGAAATTATTTTTTGTGCACTGTATTAAAAAATAAAAATTACCAAATCAGCCGTTAACAAACACTTGCAAAATGAACATTGCCTTTTCCCACCAAGGTAGATTTAATTTTTAAGAGAACATATTCTAAATATAAAACCTAAAATTAATAAGTATAATTATTAGTGCTTGAAAATAAATCAGATTTAAGCCTTTTATTAGTTAGAAATATAGACTGAAATAATACTATATAGTAATTTATGAAACATACAAAATTCTTTCGCACAATAGCAATAAATTACCCATTCATACTACAATTGTTCTGGTTTATAAGTATCTAAATGGACAAGGATGTCCCCTATTAAAGAAATTAAATAAAAATGCATATAACAAACATGCTATGAATTTGAGCTTTATAATTTTACACTTAACTGCTGATACAGCAGGTGTATATAAATTGCATCAGTCTGCAATGAAATTGGAAATATGCTTGAATAGGTTTATTTGCATATAAAATACAGTTCATAGAATAATTTCCAACAGTCACTAGAGAGGATTGGTTTTCAAGCTATAATAGAGAGAAAACCTTTGCATTCCTCTGAGTTTGACAATAATAGATATGCGATTAGAAATGTTTCATGTAAACTAGCATTTTTTTGGTTTTCTGAGGGTATGCACAGAGATGAGGAAAATGTGATAGATTAAATAGAAATTAATTCAGTGTTGAATACTTTTTTGCCACTGTAAATATTCTTCTTTATAAGGACGCAATGGTATCACAAAAACACTGATATCATCAATAGTGGCTAACTTATTATCAGCAGTGCGCCAGTTCCTTTCTTTAAGCTTTCCCCGAGAGTGCATAACTAAGTCTTGAGCAGCAGAGGTGTACCTAAAGAAAGTGAAATAGAACTTATATTTTAAATTGAACCGTGAAATTGCAATCATGATGGTCTGTGACGTACTGGGCTGAGTTGTTTGCTAAGAACATAGTCAAAATACAAGGAAGGGAATTATTTACTAAACAGAATTTTTCACTATTACCTACATTTTCAATGTAAGGAAACTTTAAATTACAATCTATGGAATGTGCTGTGAAAAGGGATTACATATGTTAAGGGAATTGCTCAAATGGTCGGTGTCAATGAATCAAACACCACCATTTTGTTTGAGAGCTTGAAGTCTTCTCTTGTTCCTAACGGTCATATTTGGCCAAGATGCACCAAACACAAGACATCAAGTAAAAATTTTGTGAAAGAGGAAAAAAGAGGGATTTGAAGAATATAGCTGGTTGAAAGCAGAAAAAGATCACTTGGGTATCCCAGGAACAATCCCGGTGTTTACTAAAGACAGTAAACCCCATGGGAGAGAAAATATCACTAGAGTACCTTGGGTTTATGAAGCTCGTACACACATAAAGATGTGCCCCTGAGAGCGATGATACTGAGGAAATGTTCATTGAAGAGTGTGTGGAGCACGCCTGAACCATCTGGATGGACAGATCTTCAAATCAATAGGGTGATAAAATTATGATCATTGGTCAGTAGAAGACCTGTCGGTATTGATTCCTGACTCAAAGCTGTTGTTATGGACATTATAGGCCCAAGAATATTTTAAGTTCCGTTTTAGCAATGTTAAGAGAAATATTTATATGAACTTACATTTTTCTAAATCTTTGCACATTAATTAAATTATAAGGATATATATTAGTACAATGTTAGCAATAATTATAATATATAAATGCTGTGATGAATAATGGAGTTCTGACATTAGCCCACCGGGTAATGTCATAAACTCGCAACGTTTTTACTCATTCAAGTTTTAAAATTGAAATAATCTGTCTATTTGTCAAATGTTTAAAAACTAGATGGAAATATATTGCTCTAAAAGAGCTATAAATTTTCCAATTTAACTTAATACTCTGAATGGAGAAAACTGAAGTAAACAAAAATTTATTGCACATGGTTTATTAAAATTCTGATTCCTATTAAGCTGTGTTCACAAATAAATGTGCAAATTTTCGAAGTGACAATTATTTATCACCAACCTGCCAATTTTATAACTAGTAATTATAACAAACTTTTATTTCAGCAAACCACTATGCATGTCCATTGAAGCGCTTAAATTGGAATAAAAATTATTACTGAGCTCGTATGAGGCAGTTCACTCAATATTTATGTATTTCCTATATTTATCATTTTTGTGTTAGTTCCTTTGAAAAATTGCTATTCTATTGTATGTTAAATTTACAAACACACATCACAATGTTTTGAATTATTTCAAACATTGTTTACCTGTACTTATACCGCTGAGCATCATTTGCAGGGAAGTGGTCAAGAGATTTCTTAACAACTTCAGCAGCTCTTTCATTTGTAGTTACATCCCACAAACCATCTGTACCCATAACAAGGACGTCTGCATCTGTCAGCTCTTCTTCCAAAAGATTGAATATTTTCACCTGAACAAAACACAAAGCAGCATAAGATACAAAACAAACATCTAACTTTTTTAGTAATTACTGAAAATTACTTCAATTTATAATTAGCTTTGCTTAAAAATGATCTTTTTAACTCAATAAAGTACATTATAAAAGTCTTACTTCAGGTTCTGCTGAGAGGAAAGGTTTGATATCAATATCTGTGTTCAAAGCTTTTAAGTCGTGATCTCCGAATCCCCGAGTGACACCAATGGTAGCAAGCACCCGACTCTGAAAAAGGAATACATTTCTCACATATGAAATAAGTTTAGCATGATAAATTTAGTGAAATATTATAATTGGTGTCTAAGCTGTTATAGCGAGACACCAATTATTATTTTTAGCCTTGAACCCTCAACCACCCTAGTCACATTCCAGCATTTTCTATGTCTACACCTAGTGGGGCATCATGTATGTTTGTTATCTGTGCTTGCCTATTATCTCCTTGTTACGAATTGAATTTGTTAGTTTTCAAAACATTTGTCTTTTTCAGGACCTTAGTCATTCACAATTGTTTGAAATCAGTGATAAAAAAAGAAAGAAATTTTGAATTCATTCTGTTTATAGAAGAGATAAATTAAACCCCAAGTTTCTAATTTTGAGCACATAAAGAATTTTTAAATTTAATAGGACTTGGAGCCAAGATAGAAAAAAATTGCAAATTAGTTCTAAAACTTGTAATAGCTATTTATTGTTATCAATAAGATACTTAATTAAGGCAATTATAGATTTCTATAAACAGAATGTCTGTTCTTAGATTCCGTCATTTATTTAAAACGCAAAACATATTAGATTATTAAGAAAAGAAGTGTTCAAAACACAGCTGAATAGAAAAATTATTTAAGGCTAGAATTTTCTTTCAGCAAACTAAAATTTTACAATACACATTTAAATATATTTCATACAGATCTAAAATTCCACAAAGAGCATTAGGTAAAACTTGAAAATCCAATGCTACAATTTAAATAAATTGTAGCATTTGATTTTGTTTTCTGATGAGAATTTCATAATATGCAACAAAGCTAAATCAGATGCAACAATGTGAAGTGGTTTAAAATAGCTATAATAGGTAAAAAGCATAATAAATGTATCATACTCGTTTGCCTTCACCATATATCAAAGGGAATTTCAAATCCTCCATTGTAATTGTCTTGTAGCTCCTAAAAACAAAGTGATTTTTAACACAAGCATTTGAAAAAATATTAGTAAATTTCTAAGGGAAAGATTTTATAAATCAACATGGAAATGTTGTTAAATACCATGTTATGCAAAACATTATATAAAACAAGAATCACTTGATTAACACTTTCCAGCATTTTAATAGCTTGAGCACATTTCCTTCTAACTGACGATACTTGTAGCATCATAAAAAAATTAAGCTTGCTTTAATTTTTTGAATCAATTGGTAATTAGAGAGTAATCCTTGACTTCAGCTTTCTAAAACATAGACAGTCAATTCAAATAATTTGAATTATCATGTCCAGCAAGCTGCTAGCATGCTGTTGGCATAATAATCTGCTAAAGTAGATTATGCATTTTCTTGGCCTTGCTCCAGAATTTATACCACAGAAATTTTTTCTAAATAATGGGTGTAATAAATTTATGTGCCCATATGACACTAAAACAAATTTTGATTGAGAAAATATATGAAATTTGATTCTGTAACAGGATGCTTTCTTATGCACAATTTTTTTCAATGGTGTAAAACTTGTTATATTATTTTTGTCAAAAAAATCTAATGCACACTATTTAATCATTTATATATTTATAAATGGAAAGAAATGAACTTTCAGATTAAAAAAACTGCACATATTTGAAGCATTTTTAAAAAAAAGGTGTAAGTGGCCAAAATCCTGTCCTGTGGGAAAACAGTGCAAAATACTCAGTTCGGAAAGTGTTAATTTTGAATAGCAATCAATAACTATACAAAAGTGTCTGCTTTCTATAACTAATTACTGCTGATAGCAAGGTATTCATGTCGATACTAAAAATTAACTTAAAATTATCTTTAAAGAGCTGATAAAAACACAAAAATGAGTCAAAGAAAAATGAAACATCACTATTTTTGAGGTTAAATATACACTTTATCAAAGTATATAAAAAACAATTTTTGTGTTTAATTTCAAAGCAAGTTAAAACTAATAGTTAATACTAATATTTTTACAAGCACTACAGGATCAAGTAAAAATTCCTTAATCAGAAATTACCACCAATGCATAGCAGGTACGATGAAACTTCAAAATTTGTTCAGTCCTGAATAAAAATTCGTTAGAACAAGTACCAACTTTATTAATTCAAAATAACGGGAAGAAATATTAAAAAATGAGACATACCAGCCTGACATATGAGCATCCCTATAGAGTATTTTTTCACCTAAATCTCTTCTTGCAGGACGTCTAGCAAACTCTAAATGTGTGAACTCGCCTCCTAGAAGTTCAGGACGCAACTGACCCTATGAAATTAATGAATTGTTTTAAAAAGGAATTTAAGATTTTACTAACATATATTGAATAATTAAAAACAGAACTGTAGACACAAATATCATGTAAAATTCACTAACAAGAAAAATAGTGAGAAAGGAAATTTTCAAAATCCTGATTTCAAAATGACTAAAGAACAAAACATTTGATGTACATGTACTTATAGCAAGTAATTCATGAATATACAATGTGAATCCAGCTTGATACAACTTCCTCTTATAAAAAGTCGATTGTTTTTCTTATTTTCATTATCTTTCAGATTTCTGTACATTTTCCTGAGGCTTTTCAATTTTTTTTATTTAATTTCTGTCCTGCCTTTTTGTTACACAACTAGTCTCAGAAGCAAAAACTGAAAGTTAAACTAAAATGTAGAAGTTGAAATTATTCTTTCAATAAATACAGTGCTGATTTTTAAAAATATGAATTAGCAAATTCCCTTTTGAAAGGGCATCATCTAAGTACCTCAACCCTTTCATTAAGAGGATAAAAAATCATCCTAAAACACTGCAATGTGTATGGACTGATCCCATATATATGTTACCGTTAAAGTATATAATGCAGTTATTTCATAGAATACCTAGTTATTCCATGGAATAACTGATCGTGTCTGTTAAAGTGTGTAATATGTTATTAATTTGACACTTTAACTAGTTATTCTATGAAATAACTAATGAGAGACAGTTAAAGTGTAAAATAAACAATTTATCTAAAATGAAATTAAACTAATGATAGACAATTAAAATGAAAAAGAAGCAATTTATCTAATTTATGCACCATAAAATCATTTGTTACAACAAGGATTAGTAAAATGACACTTGGAATTACAAAGAACATTATTTCTAAAACAAAAACATTTTTTGTTGACACACTGGGTTTTACACGAACATTTTTTAAATCCCTGACCAGTACCTAAACTTTGAGCTGTAGCAACCGACCGGAGCGATATTTCTACATCCGGTACTTCTTCGATTTTAATTAATTTTTGTTCGCAGACACTGAACTGGGATCGGGAATATAATTGTTTTATGCAGCCGTTTCTTGTGCCCAATTGGAAAAATCCTTCTTCGGTTCTTTTTATGATGATAGCTAAAATAGATTTGGCATCACCTTTTCCTCTGTCAACTTCAGGCACTGGGATACGGACGGTAAACCCCACAGAGGCTTCAGAATGAGATTTACCGACATTAATTTCATCTTTTTCGCTTGAATTTCTAAACATTTTTTAGACGCTAAACAAGTTCTCTCCCTATGGCCTGGAATAGTTCATAAATGCAGTAGGGGTGGAAGGTAAATGTATTTGTCGTGCGAGATATATGATATAGATTATTTTACACTTTAACGGGCTGCAGATCGTTATTCTATGAAATAACTAGTTAAACCATGAAATACAAGAGAGTTTTACACTTTAACGGACACGATCAGTTATTCCATGGAATAACTAGGTATTCTATGAAATAACGGATTTCATACTTTAACGGTAACATATATAAAACTTGGTGTCTGCTGATAAACAGATTTGTGAATGACACCTGTTTTCAGTGACAGAAAGAGACACTTGTTGGTTAGTTTTTATTGTCATCCCAATTAATACTATTATCTCTAGAACACATTCAGCCTGTATGCATATCCCTGGGGTACCGTAAGTCATCCCAAAAGGTACATGAAAAATATTTAATTTGGTTGTTTTTATTTCTTGTTTGGCTTTCAAAGAAAAAATACTGTTTTAGATGCAATAAAAGGGTAGACATAAGAAAAAACCTGAAATTTGATAACAGGATTTGTGTAAGACTCCTATTTAAATGAGCTGACATTCGCCATTCTTGTGTATGGGGCAATACAAAAACTCTCAGCTGTTGATCTAGTGACTTCAACATTCTTGATGAATTTACACTTTTAATGGCACAAAATCGATGAATGTTCAGTGCCATGAACTGCTCTAATTATTCTAGGAATGAGCACAAGTTGTTTCAATTCGCTACACATCCTGTCAGGAAAAAAAGGCTAGAAATCATTGCCAGATGTTTCGTAGGTAGGTATTTAATTAACATCGCACTGGAGCAACACAACAGGCTATTGGTGACGTTCCAGGATCAAAACCTGAAGGGAAAGATTCTAAAATAATACTACATAATTTTGAACCACAGTCAGATGACAAGGTCACACATGAACTAGCACCTCTCTCCAAACTTCCACACCACCATAAGGACATTTGAGGCCATGCAAGATTGAACGTGCACTAGTCCCCTTTGTACACAATGGTCTTTGGTTGGACTCAAACTCACAACCCTCTGGTTGCTAATCAGTTACTCTTCCAACCAGGCTACTAGTCCTGCCAGATGTTTGGACACAGCTTGAAAAGTATTCAAGGATGTAAGTGACCCTGCTATTTCAAAGCTCCCTCCGTTTCCATCAGGTTACTAGGGCAAACAAGTCTTCTCTGTACTAACAGGAATCAAAACTAAGGAGAGGTATTGCTTTGATCTGGACCTCATCCTTACACTCACTAAACATTTGCCCACCAAACTGAATTTCTACCTTTAAAAAACATCCAGCCTTCTCATTAAATAATTATTTCATACAACTAATATTGATAAATTTTTTGTACGATTCATAACAAACATTGCCTTTTCCTATTTTATGTATATTTATGATATTAAACAATGTTGTTTTGGCAATCCCTATGTAATTTTAGTATAAAATAATTCTACTTTATTTATAAAATGTATATTGTACAAAAATATTGTATATAAATTGTACAAAGTAAAGAAAATTGGTATTATGGTGTACACAAGTATAAAAGCACTGCTCTAATAGAAAAGGTGATATTTTTTGTGATTACTATAAGCAAAATTTTATAAACTTTATTTTGAATAAAATGACATACCAAGTTATTCATTTGCAATATTATTATTAAACTTCAAAAGAGGAAAATTTGAAGTTCGATTGAAATCATGACTTAAAAAAAATCAAAATTACTTGCTTCTAATGACACATATTTAAATCAACATACCCAGTAATGAACAAAAACATATTTCATGTATTAATAGAAAAACGTTTTTAAAAGATTACTTTCTATAAAAACAAATATTTAATTCGATCCTTGAGCTAGTTTTCAGGCAAATAGTTTTTAAAAATGAGATTCAAAAGATAGAATAAAAAATAGCAAATTTGAAGCTGCATTCAATTACTTTGATGCACATTTTTAGATTTAACAGGAAGTCTTCTCCCCTAACTCAGTATTTGTAAATGGTGGGAAACAAGTTTTTGGTTGGTTCACTTTTCCCACCATTGTTCATTTTGCAAAACCCTTGTGTGAATGTCCTAGAACTCAAATAAAAAATAATTATACCAAAAAGACTAGGAACCTACATTTGAGAATATATTTTAATATTTATAGTAGGAAGAAATCTATAAAAGTAAGGAAACTTGCACTCACTAGCTTTCTTATCCTATTTCTTTCTGTTTCTGGAGTAAAATCATTTGACATAGGATACGTTTTGAGACTTCTGCATAGGACAGCTCTATGAGAATTAAAAAGTACATTTTAGACAAAATAAGAGTAAAAAACAAATACTATTACATTGTACTGCATAGAAAATCTAAAAATTTGTGCACATGTAAAACAAATTAGGATAAATAAAACTCAAAATTGATTATAAAGGCAGTCTTCACTTTTTATACAAATGTGATAATACCCCAAAAGAAGTGAAGAAAAGAAAAAAGAAAAGCAACACAGTATAATGAATCCAATTTTTTAGTGTGCAAAACATTCTTGCCCACTGCATACTATTGAACATACTTATTATCATTTAATTAATGCTTTATTCAGGGACAATATCATTCCCAGAACCTCTTACTGAATAGTACTGAGATAATAATTAAAGTTTTTTAGTTTTGTATAAGAAATCTGATAAAATTCAATGAAAAGTGGAAAAAAATCAGAAAATAAATTCCAAAATCGTTTTAGCATGGATAGAAAGGAAAACAGTAAAAATAAACACCTAAGGATATTCCAGTATCTTTGATAAGCTTACTATGTTATATATGTATATAATTGATTTTAAAACAATAGCTATTTATAACTCACCTACTGTCTCCAGCATTGGCTACATATAGTTTTCCAAACATAAAAATAGCTACTAATGCAGTACATCCACCCGTCATAGTATAGTGTTTCTTATCAATTGCGATTTGTCTATCCTGTAAAATTTTTTTTATCAAAAAAGTAAACACTGAACTACTAGAGCAAAATTTTCAAAACCAAACTTACAAAGACTTTCCTCTAATAAATTACAATAAGACTATTTTACGCAAGTTTTAAAACTGTTAAAACATGGAATTAAAAATCTAATATACCATCTCCCAAAATGCAGACTCTAGAGCTCCAGTTATCAAGGAGTCAGCTGTTACATCTCGTTCGCCTGTAAACCCTTGAAAACCAGGAGGTTGTGAACTCCGTTCATTAGCGCCTCTAGCAAATAGATTCAACTGTGATTGAGGCAATATCAGCAAATCAGCCACCTCTTGTAACCTATCCTAAAAATAAAGACAGGTAAAATGTTAGAATAAAAGCATTCCAACACACAGCACATGATATGCAGAGTCCAAGCAATCTTGCTAGCAGAATATTGCTTTATGCAATTATAGGAAAATAAGTGATGGATCTGAACTAAGAAAGCAAATATGACGATAAAAGCATTATTTTGGGAAGCTTTTCCCCTTTGTAACGATTCAATATAGAATACTGCTAATGTCATACAAAATTAAATTGTTAAATGAATATAAAACAGACTTTGGGGATGATTAATAATTTAATGTATTTATAAATGAAAGTGTACATTTTACAATAGAAGAGTCAATCAATGACAACAATAGAAAAAATGCAATTAATCTCATAGGCAGTTGGATTTAAAAATATATCACCCTGATACTAATTCAAGAAAATGGCTAGTATGCATATGGTAATTGAGTACTAGTGCCCAGATTTTGCTGACATTGAATATTTTTGTTAGCACTTAGACAATAACCATGTTTTTTAGGTCAGTTTTAGAGCATATTTTCAATTTGTAGAGATTTTTGGTCATTTTTCAAGTCTTAAGCATAATGTTTTAGTTGTGCCCTGGGTTTTAATCAACTTTTTGTCAAAACTTTAGTAAATCACCAACTTTATTCCATTTTGCTTTTAGTACAAAACACATCATCACAAATGACTCATCTGCAGTTTCTGGCAACAAACAAATCCTTCATCTATTCTTCAATGCAAAACAAAATCTTCATATGCATTTCTGCTGTTAGGTACGTATTTTAATTAAAATCACACTGGAGCAAGACAACGGACTATTGACGACGGTCCGAGGACAACACTATGTAATTTTGAATCACGATCAGATGATGAGGTAACACCTGAGCTGGCACCCCACTCTCCAAACTTCCACAACACGCCAATGTGAGGACATTTGAGGCCATGACAGATTTAACGTGCACCAGGCCCCCTTTCTACACGACGGACTTTGGTTGGATTCGAACTCGCGACCCTCTGGTTGCTAATTCGTTACTCTTCCAACTGGGCTACCGTGGCCAGCATTTCTATTCTTGCTACACAATCTATTTACACTAGCAAGAATGAAGGTTGGATGTAGTTTTCTCTAGTTTTAATAAAAAACGAAAAAGCAGATTTCACTTTTGGATTGAGTAAATGGAGATGTTTAATAATGCAAACTTCTAAGTAATAAAAAGTGGTATTTCTCAAACTTTGGTCTACAGGCCAGTAGCAGTTCTGAGGGGAAAAGTACTGGTCTAGGGATGGGGAAAAAAGAACAGCCTGTTCTTTTTCACCTGTTCTTCAAAAGAAATGGGAACAGCCTGCTCCCACTTTTCACAAAACCCTGTTCTCCATTCTTTTTGTAAAAAGAAACATTCTAATTTTTTTTCTACTTTGATTTTAATATTACAGGTTGAAATGGGAATTTTGCAAAGTTGTTTCTCTTTTCTCAAATTTTCTAACTAGCTAAAAAATTTTCGTATTTTCTAAATTATGCTAAGTCCGAAACAGCTGTTCATCCTAGTTCTTGACTCACTGTTTCCTGTTGATTCATTCACCCATTTCTGTCTATAAAAAAACTCCCAGCTCTGAAACTACTTCCTGTTCGAGAATTGATTCCTGCTCTCAAACTGTTCTCCGTTCTCAGAGCTGTTCTTGATTGAACCAAGCCCAAACGTTTGATGAATTTGCGAGGAGATTAGCGTAATAATTGTGAAATTTTATATTTGTTAGGCAATGACATGGTAATAAATGTTTAGTTTTAAACAAATTAAAAAAATTTTAAAAATATTACTGGTAAAGATTTTGTTGTCCAGCTTTATCTCTGGTGGTGTTGCCTCTACTCATTCTTAGGATTTGCAATGCTTTTAACTTTATTTTAAAACTAAATTTTACAAAATGGAAAGCAAAATTTCAAATGTATGGACATATTTCACTGTTAAAGGGAGATTCGAATCGGGTGTCATGCTTTCTCTATAAGTTGAAAAGGGATCTCATTAAGCCAG
This sequence comes from Meta bourneti, assembly GCA_933210815.1. Classification (NCBI taxonomy): domain Eukaryota; kingdom Metazoa; phylum Arthropoda; class Arachnida; order Araneae; family Tetragnathidae; genus Meta; species Meta bourneti. Next base: position 126,856 of record CAKOFA010000001.1, on the reverse strand, counting down.
CTATTGCGATTTTAAAAACATCTCGGAAACAAGCACCCCACCATAAAACTAATAAGTTGAAAATCGAAAATGATTTGTTTTACTTGTATTTTTCAAGTTTTAAACATGTTTAGATAGATTATATAATAATTAACCTGTTTTTTCTGACAAACTAATTTTACTTTTCAAGTGGTAATCCTGGTATGCGTTTTTAAAAGGGCAGTTTGAATCTACTTAACTTCAGATTCAAAATTATGTGGTGTTGTCCTCGGATCTTTCTCTTCGGGATGGATCACAGACCGTCATTTTGTTGACTTAAAAATGACATTAAAATCTAAAAAAATTATTACTTTCGTTTGCGAATTTGTTTTGTCGTAGGCACCTCATATCTGTTTACGCAAACGTACTTGAGATGGTTCAAATGTGGGACATTATTAGTTGCCACTGGGGACCCAGAGAAAATTTAAATGTTTCGATTTGCAAGAACTTTTCAAATTTACGGATATATTCTGATTTTTTTTCTTAATTACTGAGTTTGGTGTAGCTTGGACAGATCTGCCCCTTGCACCATAAAAAATCAATCAATTGATTATCAATACGAAGACTACAAATTATTTTATCTTTCGTTTTCTTCCTGTCCAAACTAGAGATATCTCACCAATATAAAAGCTAGAAGAGTCATTTGTATTTTGTTTATATATGCATGCATACAAAGTACTAACAAAGATGATATGTCAACAAAATTCGGTCCCTGTACGTCTATCGCAAAAACTGCTGGCACCACATAATCTAGGAGGAACAGAGCTTGCACATTTCGAGTAGACATTTGAGAACGGTGGTGGATAATTCAGGTTAAAGAATAGTTCTTTTAAAAAGAAAGGTACAGTTCGCCGAAAAGAACAGTATTACCCATCCCTATACTGGTCTAACAAAACTATTGGAAAAACATGAAAATGTCTCACTCAAAAATAACCAAGATGAATTTCAGTGGAAAAGCATTGGATTTATGTTTAGTTGGCTTTTCATGACACGAAAGCCAGATCTGGCCAAGCTATGTTTTTGTATCAAGTAAATGGATATGCACACACAAGGAAAGTTTTAATGATACAGAAGAGAAATACATCCAGGGTAGTTACAGGAATTGAACCTGTGCCACCTACAGTTTGCAATATCTGTTTAGAAGGTCACATGAAGTCAGAGTTTTCTAATTAAATCCTTTTGCAAAACTGCTCTGAAACAAACTGAGAAGATCTCACATTTTTTGTTGTGAAATTTGTCTGTAATAGAGAATATTGCTAATCAAAAGCGCATGAATTACATTTTTAGATTAATTTTTTACTTTTATAGGTCAAAAAAGTATGAGTCCTGCTATATCTTATGTTTATAATGAAAATAATTGACACACTGTATTATTGAGCAACTTAATACTTTTGGAAAAGATGTTTTAATTTACCCTTCACAATGGAAAAGTTAATTTATCTTTTTTACATGGCTTCTAAAATATTCATTTTACTCTTAAAGAATTTTAGAGAATAATTCACACACTTTTAAAAATTGCTTTGTAACATACACTAATCTTAAAATAGGAACAAAAATACGTGCTTATACCTGAACAATTTTGTGTAGAGCATTAGATGCTGCAACAGCAACTCCAGATCCAGCATGTCCATCAAATAAAGCAAAGTACATCCATGGTATAGTATGATCTAACTAAAGGAAAAGAAAACATGATTACTGGTTTAGCATACATGAAGTGCTTATTCAATTCTGCTATTTAAACCTACATTCATTCACTACTGTTAAAACACATGCACACATAATTTTCATCATATTCTCTTTCGTTTGACTAAGCATGTGTACTGGCACAATTACACAATGCTTAAGAGTATATCTGTCAAAATGTCTAGCATCTAGATCAAAATCAATCCAGATTATGTCTGTTCATCAAATATTGATACATAATCATCATTCCCAAACATAAGTCGCTAGCAAATGTGAACAAATTTGCACTTTTATTGGCTTGATACAGCTGTATAACTTTTTAGCAATTCAAACAGTTATTATTTTATTCTAAAACAATATTTTGGTTTAAGAAACTTTAGGTATAGGAAGGTGATATAAGTTACAACTCCCACACAAAATTTATAAAAATCTGTTTATTGATAAGACAAATCTTTCAATTGCCAACAATCATTAATGTGTTTGTTATTTTATAACTAAATTACACAAACACACAGTATTTCATTTTTAGTTTTGGTCCCTTGCTCATCTAAATTTGTGTACAAATACATATTTAATGAATACACTAAGAAAACTTTAAATATCTGGAACGGGTCTGATTTACAAATGAGGCACAGGGGTTTCTGCATCAATTCTAGACAGGAAATTTCTAGCTACGCTGCTGTAAGTTATCTCAATTTCTTCCCCTTTCAAAAAGGATGGACAATGGAAATATAAACGATCAAGCCATATTATGAGGGTTTTAGTAAGTTTAAGGAATGATTAGGCATAGAGTAGAATATTCCATTCAGGCAGGCAAACAAAATTTGGTTGTTTGATAGACCATATTTAGGTTAACCTCAAATTTTAAGATCAATTGATGCATATACCTAGAGCAAATAGTGTATAGGGGCATAACAGTTATTTATCTGGCAAAAAGTTCAGCAAATTAAAATTTGGATGTAATTTCAAATGATTTTTTGCACGCTTGTTAAAAGGTGAACACTTTGAGCAAAATTTAAATCTAGATTTGTTGGTGAACTCTGCTACTTACTGAGACATCATGTAAGAGAGAAGCAGGCACTCTCTAGTTGGCCTTGCTTCATCCCATTTTCCATAGGGGTCGCTTGAAGAAATGTATTCAAGTTTGATAAATTGGAGCACTTTACAACAAATTGGAAATATATTTGATTTTTACTTGTTGCAAGAATATCTATACTAGTACAACCATCTCTTTCTGTCAAGAAATTTAGCCCTTCACAATGAATAAAAACATCAATCAGAATTGCCCCTATTCAAAGTGCACGAATTCAGTAAAAAAGCTACTGCACCATCCAGACATAGTGACAGAGCAGTTCTCGTGGTAGATTCAGTACTTGTTGCTTTGATTTAAATGTTTTCTAGAAAGGAACAAGAGCAACCAGCTTTTAAAATAAACAAACAGAGGTTTAAGTTGAGAAGGATGGAATTTATGGCATGCACCAGTAGCATTTTGTTATGTAAACATGAATAAAAAGGAAGTTGAATCAAGACAAAACTTTAATCTTATTTAACTTATCACAGGAAAGAAAGCTCAGAACCCATACATACCACACCTTTTCGCAGTGTTTCTGGAGTTGATGGCGGAGTAGTGAACTTTGGATCTTCAGGAACATTTGAATTAACTACTTCTGATGACTTATCACTGTCAGATACTGCAGTTTCAAGTTCGGGTTCAGTTTTAACTTCTACACTAGTTTCAGTAACTTTTGCCTCAGGTAATGCAACTTTTTCTGGTGTCTCTGATCTGATAGACACTGATGCCAATGTATATAACACACCTCTAGTTGTTGCACCTTGATCTTCATTTCTCACACTTTTTCCAGCATTAATAGCTCTGAAAGAAAACAATTCGAGAAAGTCATGATTAAATTCAGGAAATTTCTGAATGAAAGATCACTCAGGGTTGTGATGCCCATACACACCTAAAGATTTGCAAGTGAGGGCCAAAGTTTGGAGGAAAATGAAACGTTTGCAAAACTAATGTAAAAAGAGGAAATCAAGGTCAAACTACTTTGAATGTCATTGTAAGGTGATAATAGATCACAAATGGAAAGAATTTCATGGTATCAGCAAAATAACCATAGGGCCCTTTCTGTCTTCCTAGGTATAAGATCCTATATATCAGGGGTGGCCAACTTCTGTATATATATGATCGACATTTTTTTTCTTAAATATGTGTCACAATCTACCTACTAAAATCTTGACATTTAACACATTCAAACTTGTGTCTTGTGTATTAATAAGTGACAATGGGGGAGGGGGTATTGAACCAACATATTTTATTAATATTTATTAATTAAAAAGTAGCCACAGAAAAAATGCAGATTAAATTTTATTTTATTATCTTATTAATGGAGAAATCTGCATCTGCATGTCTCCAACCAAGGGTTCATAATTTGGTGTGTATCCAAAGATAATGAATCTTCAGTATGGGAATTAGTAAGCAGGGAACGATGTTTAGTCTTCGTGAACTTTAAATATAAAAAAGCCGATTCATATAAGTATGTAGATCCAAAACAAAAGTAGATAAATTCGCTACATTTGGTGATTATAGGGATACTTTCCTCGATTGACGTATTTCCAAAAATCTTCCTCAAGTTCTCTGGCTTGTAAGGTTAGATCAGTTTGTAGAGTTATAATTTCATTTTCTAACGCGCTTTTTTCAATATTAAATGTGTCAGAAATTTTTGCGGCAATATGTTTTACATTTCAATCCTTTTTAAAAGGATTGAAATAACTTTTAACTTTTTCAAAATCATGAAATCTGATCTTAAAGTCTTCAATCATCTCTCCAATGTATTTTTCAATGTCATAATTACAATTTTGATGCTTTTATAGGTTATCGGACATATTTGGGAAGTGATTCAAATTGTTTTGTTGAAGATCTTCTATTAGCATAATAAATTTGGTTTTGTATGCATTAATGCTACTGATCATTTCAATTGTCTTGCTTTTTCCATCCAATTCTAAATTTAAATCACTTAATTTCAATGTAAAATCTGTAAGAAATGCTAAATCATTGAGCCAAGTTTCATCATTTAAAGTTGCACATTCTTGATTTTGCTCTTCAAGAAATTTTTTATCTCGGTTAATAAATCACGAAATCATTGCAGAAATTTACTTCTACTTAGCCATCTTACATCAGTATGTAATAATAATTCTGGCTGTCCTTCATCAATTGAAAGAGATGCCATTTGAGGGAACTTCCTCGAATGGAATTAACAATTTTGAACGCTATGTCCATTATTTCTTTAGTATTTAATCTTTTGCTGGCTAATACTTGTTGGTGAATTATGCAGTGGTAGCTAAAAAACTTGGGAATTCGTCATCATTTTGGCATAGTTATAAATCCATTTATGCGACCTATCATTGCTCCTGCTCCATCTGTTGTTATTGAAACTGAGTGGTAGTTGAAGTGGTAGTTTCAAATTAGTGAGGAAGTTTTTAAGAGTTGAATATATCTACACCTCTAGTCCTTTCTTTCACAGAAATCATACCCAACAATTCTTGTATAATCTCATAGATCTCTTAATATAGATAGATGTATAATCTTTAAAACCATACAAATAGAAATAAGCAATTGTGCTGTCACGTATATCTGTCGATTCATTAAATTAAACGGGAAAAACCAAGAACATCTATTAATGTCGTTATACAACTGTTCTCTTATATTTTCACTCATTTTCTCAATCTGTCGCATCACAGTATTGAGAAAATTGTAGATCTTTAATTGCAGCAACAATTTCAATCTTGTTCTTAAAATCATTAAAAAGGGAATCTGACATTTCCCAAGAAAGTTTCTTTTATAAATTCTCCATCAGAAAATGGTTTACATTTTTTTGGCTTATACATTCTAAAATATGGCTTACTTTGAATGATGCAAGTCCTGCACGTGATTTCAACATGAGCTTTTAAAAAACATTTTGAGCTCTTAATTGAGCCTTAAGATCAGTAATTTTATTTTTTCTCAAGTCACTATTTTGTGGATAATCTGTTTGATATTTGTTATGTAAAGTTAAAAATGCCTCTCCAGATTACCCTTTTTAGTAACTGCTATGGAGGCATTGCCCCCATATTAAGCAACATTTATCATTGTAAAAAAGTAATAAATATTCCCATTCATGAAAATGATAAGTCTTCGATTTTTTTGGTTTACTACTCATTCTAATGGGTACTAAAATGCAAAAGTATACAAGCAGACAATTTTAATTTAAAACCAACCAGTACCATAGAAAGAAGGTAATTACATTTTTGCACAGCAGTAGCACTAAGAAAAATTGACACTTTTTCTAGAAATGCTAATACAATGTTACCACTATGGTGAATACTATACAAGGAATACAAAAATGCCAACTTATGTATTGTTACACTGGGGATTAAAAGAGGGCACGCCGAGAAGCCTGCTAGATGGCGTGTTGGACAGCAAGTGGATGACAGGTGACATAGGACTTAGCTCTCTCACTTAGAAATGAAACTGATACTACGATATGAGTAGATTATCGATACTTTCATTTTGATACTAGTAATATTTCCACCGATATTTTTCAATCGATACTTTTACTAATATCAGTAATCCCTACTAAGTATCGATAGATCAAACTGTTGAGCTGTTGCGTTGACTGTCATTCTCCCCACACCACTTTTCTCAAAACATACCGTCTGTTTATTGTTTTCACTTTACTACTTTACTTTCTTAGCCATTTTAACCCATTTTTGTGAAGTGAGTATACAAAATTTTTTGTATTTGTTGCTTGTCTATTATTGTTTGTTAGTTTATTTTTGCATTCTCCTGTTATTCAGTATGTCTCCTCTAAAAAGTAAAGCATGGCTATATTTCACACCAATTGATTAAAAAACAGCCAGATGCCGGAATTGTTCTAAAAACGTAAAAACTAGTGGAAATACTTTGAAGTTGAGCAAATGCCTTAAATTGTATCCAAGGTAACTATTGATTAAAACTTTTTAAAGCCTTCCAATGGTGTTAGTTTTAAAATTGTATTATTGTTTGTTATTTCAGTGTTGGAGTTGGGAGTAACACAACCAAAATTAAAGTTGACCCAGATATGGCTTTGAGCTCTAATCATAATCAAGAAGACGTAGTAGACCTGCAAAAACTGAATGTTAAAGCATTTCATAAAGTGACATAATTTGGTGAAGGAGGTGACAAGTACCGGGCGATTAATCAGTGTATCTTATACTTCTTGTGTAAGGACAATAGGCCTTTCAATGCTGTTTGCGATACTGGGTTTAGAAGACTGTTGAAGAAATGGCACCATCATACAGAATACCTTCTGCACCCACACTAAAAAGCTGCTAGATGAAATATATACTGCTGTTACAGCCATTTATAGGGACAAATTTAAGAACGTATGCCAATTTGCGCTAACGTGTGATGTGTGGTCAGAAATGTCCACTGCTAAAAGCTTTTTGGGTGTTACCACCCATTATCATTACAGGTACAACGATTTGTATCAAGAATATTGCAGTGGAAGAGCTGCAGGAACGACACACTGTCCAGCATTTAGTTGAAAAGCTATGCGTAATTATCAGCCATTGGGACATCAGCAATGAAAAGGTAGTGATGGTCGTAACTGAAAATGGAGCCAACATTATAAATGCAACTAACACTCTTTGGAAAGGAATGCCATTTGCCCTGTTTTGTGCTCATGCGCTCACCCTTATTTCACAAAATGTCCTTAGTGAGGAATTTGTTGCTAATCTTATGACAAAGTTAAAGAACATTGTGAAATGGATTAAGAGCAAAATAACTGTTTCAGACAAACTGAGGGAGGTTCAGTCGAATGCTCATGTCAAAGGGCATTTTAAAAAAGTCATCCTTGAAGTGAAAACACGTCGGAACTCCACTTTTTATACGGTGGAATGATTTCTAGAGATGACAGACTTGATCCAGCCTCTACTGTGGTCGGAGGTTGGTGAACCATTAATGCTTACATTAGCCGAGATAGGGCACTGCAAGGAACTTATACAATTAATGAAGCCACTTGAGAAATTTACAAAAGAGGTATCAGGTGAAGGGTATGTGAGTCTCAAAGATTATATCCTTAATAAACTGTTTAAAAGATTCAATTAATAATATTGTAGTGAAGGAGTTAACCTTAGCTAAAGGTATGCTCCTAGGGGAGATAAAGAGATTTGGCAATGTGGAATGGCATTCAAAGCTTGCTATTGCCTAAATATTGGATCCAAGATTCAAATGTATCCACTTTCAGGATCTTCAAGCTAGTGCAAAAGCATTGAGCAAAATCAGGGGCCTTGTTTCCGAGTTGCAAAACTCTTCATGCACAAGTGGTTCAGAAAGTGTATGAAGACTGATATTTGGCACTATCATAAGCAACTTGTCCATTCAGTGCCATCAAAGAAAACTGTCCAGCTCGGGTTTGATAGATGAAATGGCTACTTATCTATCAAATCCAGTGTTCCCTCTTAAGTGTGACCCCCCTCATAGTTTGGGAGGAAGTGAAGAGTTTTTCCGAACCTGTACCTCAATTTCCCGGTTGTACCTATTATTAAAGAATTTTTTTGCAATAATTATAACAGGAACTGAAGTCAGTGACAGCAAACTTCATTGCTTTCTCGAAAACACAATAAAAAAATGACACCTTCATTGTCATAAAAAAAATCAAAACTGTAAAGTATGTCTTTTTGGAATGCATTTTTGTTCCATCAACTATCATTCACTACACATGCTTTTATACAACATTTGTTTTGCCAGCTACCATCACATTTTTCAAATTCAATCATCCTGTTTCGATTCACTGCAATCGAATTCATACAAACAAGCATTTTTCTTGGCAAGAACATTCATACAAAGCCGTTTATACTTGCAAAGGCTTAAAGAAAAGTCAAAACTATCAAATAACAATGGAAAATACTTAATATAAAATCATTAACAGTAACTTTGTATAAATTTTAATATTTACACTATATCAGAATTTAATTTTATTTTATATGCAAAGATGGCTCACAAGCAAACAGTTCATATATGGATAGGTAACTCAATTTTATCTACTGGCAAAGCTTATGTAAATGTAAACATGTTTGAGTTTTCAACACTAAATACGTAAGATATGGTTGACCATAATGATCAAAACACAAATTTTGATTGAAGGTAACGCTTGAATTCCACGTTGCTATCAAATGATTATAAAATCACAATTCGTTTGATTTTTGAAATAAGGAAATTTAATCTGCTGTGGGTGTAAATTGCGAAGTTAAGTATAATGGTTACCATAATAATAAATAATAAACTAGTAATCTGCTAAATCAAGTTTGTATCACATAATTCAAGAAAACTTTTGTGCCTTACTCAGCATAGCCTGAATTCCAGGGCAATTTTGTAATGTCTCTTGGAACAATTATGGGACGTATGACATGGTCTGCTGATACTTGTACTTCATCATCAGATGTCAACTGTAAGAAATTTGGTCTTGTATAGCGGAATTTCAAAGGTGGTCTGTCAGAATATTCTCCATCTCTGATTGCTGGATATGTTTCTAAGCCACCAACAACATTATACAAAGCATTTTTTACTCGATTGAACATTCCTTAATATTATATTACATAAATATTAACGTAAATATCAGGTAAAAAGAAACACAAACATATAGTGCGTTGGCATCTCGTGATAAATATATTCCAGTCGCAGTTAATATAAATATGGTTTTCTTTCCACAAATGCAAAATAATAAATTATTGCATTCTATTACTTAATAATCCTTGCATTTAAGAGAAAAAATTGTGTCATCAAGGAAGATGTCAATTGTTATATTTTAAGCCTTGAGTATCTGATTAGATTTTTCAAGCAATTTTTTTGTAAGCAAGTAATCACAACCGTAACCATATTACGTACCATGCGCTATTATTTATATTTTTTATTCTTCATTTTAGGAAGGAAGTGTTAATCCAGCAAGGCAAGAATCTGCAATATATATATATATAAGTATCTGCATTTTAAACTTCGGTTCACAAAATCAAGATGTTCATATCAAGAGTATCGCCATGTCTTCTGCTTCAGAGAAGCAAGCAAATATGCCCATTGATATTTTGCAATCAGAAATCGCAGGTAAATAGTGACCGCTGTATTTTGTGAACAATTTGATTTTCTGAAAATGTTTTCATTTTGATGTGATGTAATGCAGTTTATCAATGTATTTTTTCTTTTGATATGGAAATGTACGGAAATTTTCCAAATAAAAAGTAGCTTCCTCTCTTGAGCAACATGCGGATACGTAATTATGTTCTGATCTTAAGCCATTTGACTAGGCTTCCAAAAACTCCTAATTGACGTGTCTTGCCACTAGTTTAACGACAAGTTACCAATTTATAAATGTTAGTGTAAGAAAAAATACAAGAAACTTTTCTGTGATTTTTTTTATCTCAAACTTTGTTTTAAAACTGATTGAAAGTTAAAAAGTATTAATCATCTTACAGAACAGTTAGTAATCAGTACAGTAGCAGAAATTTTAGATGAAATTTTCAAAGTTATTAATGTTATGAATCGCTTGTTAAAACATTTGTAAATAGAATTGTGATTCCAAGAATTATGAATGGCTGAATTCTTTAACATTTTAACTCTCAAAAATTCAACATATTAACTATAATTGAACCTCCTTTGATACACTCCCTTTTAAAGGACAGCTGAATGCCCATTCTCTTGAGATAAGACATTAATGTGTAATACCACTGATAGTGGGTCTCTTGATGTAAGACAGAAAAAAGCAATTGTTTTCCAGCAGTAAATGGGCATTCCCCCACAAAAGGAATTTTTAATATTGTTGCAACACTTTCAATAATTAATTAAATTTTTGCATTGGTCATGCACTTGTCTGAAAATGAGCTTGGGTTTTTTAGGTGAATGTACAATTGTTATCATTAATTTACCTGGGGCCTTTAAAAATGGGAAGTAGCACAGACTTCTAAGTGGAAGTGGACATTTGTTCTAAAAGGAAATAATGAAACTTGTGAAGATTAGTGAGTAATACAACGAAGCATATGCAGCACAAGACACAAGTACTTGAATAATTGGGACTCATTAAAACTAATTTAAAATTCATGTAATAAAGTGTATCAACAGAAAAATGTAAAAGTAAAATTTCTCTGAATGACATCACTTATAGTAAAATTAAGTGTATATTTACCTTATTCATTAATCAAATCAAGAATGTAATTATTTTTTATTTTAAATATATAATTTATTCAATAAGTTTAATTGATCTTTAATTTCAAGTGTACTTTGTATTTAAAAATCTACGGTAAGCCTAATTTGTTTCCGGACACTACCTGATAACAGACTAGACTTGATCCAGTGATGACTATGTAGTATAACAGCTGATATTCTTTTGCAGTTTACATTTTGTATTCAATATATTCTTTCTTTATAATATAATTTCTGTCACAAACACATGATTATGTACTTCAAAAAATTTTCAGTTATGCAAACACTTAAAACATTCTTATATTGCAGAAAGTTGATCTGTTCAGAGGCATCAGTAAGGGAAATGTAAGTACCAATATGTTGTTAATGGCTTACCCAATATTAAAGTCCTTTACTATGTCAAATAAATTGCATTTGTATGTGAATATTGGATAAAATAAAAAAGTAATCAATAGTTTTACTTCTTAGCTCTAAATTGGATTTTTCCAATATTAGATGTAATGCACTTCACAATTAGGGAAAGTCGTGGCAGCACACAAACATAGATAGCAATCCTTTCTATTAAACTAAAGATTTTAAATTTGGTAAAAGTTTCTCATCACTTAAAAGTGCAATAACTCCTTGTTATATTGCACCTAATTTTTTTGCTCATTCAGCTATATTACTATTTTATGTGTCCTCCAATGAATTTTAGTTTTGCAAAACATAAAATGGATCCATTCTATTAAGAATTGAGAGCTAAAAGGTCACCTGTTTCAAACATTTCTCCTAAACTGAATTGTTTGGGTGTCTTGAAAGTATGGACAAGAAGGAATTTATATTTTAAGTTGGAAGTTATTCCAAATACTCTACCATGTTTGGTTTCATATTTAAAGGTTCTACCATTTGTTCTGTGCTTAGCTTGTAGGTTTTCATCATTTTAGCTTAAAAACACATTTTAATGTGTGATGTTTGCTTTTTCAATTTTAATAAGCAAGTTTTCTTCAACCACACTATATTGTGCTTTTTCTAGTCCCTTAAGCTATACAATATATCAGGGAATTGCTTTATTAACAAACTATCTCAATATTCCACATTAAATTGTATTATCTTTCCTTTGTAATTGCTAGGGGTGTTCAAATGAAAAGGTACGAAACGACACTGTGGGTATAATTGAAGTCTTTATTCAAAAATAATCACCAGAGGACTGAGCACAACTATCCTACTGTTTCACGAGCTGAAGGATTCCCTGTTCCCAGAATTCCTGTGGCTGTGACAAGAGCCAGTCCTCCACTGTGTCCTTCAGTTCGTCGTCCGAGTTGAAACGCTTCCCTCTTTTTAGCGGACAAAACAGATGGAAGTTGTAGGGCGATATGTCCGGGCTGCAGGGTGGATGCTCAAGCTGCTCCCTCTTGAACTTGGCCAGTACACTTTGTGACCCTGGAGACGTGTGGACGCGCGTCATCGTGGAGCAGAATCACTCCCTCCGTGAGCAGCCCAGGCCGTTTGCTCTTGATGGACTTGCGTAGGCTACGGAGTGTCTCACCTACCGGTTTAACACCTTCCGCAATCAGAAATCTGATAACACCTCGCTGCTCCTCAATTGTCGAATTTTGCAATGTGAACGCCATGATGTCCTCACATGCACTGCCGCGTCAATTGGACGGAACACCCAACTGCATGCTTCTCTTCTGCGTCATGTGCGGGCGCCCGCGCATGCGCACAACCATGCCGGTACTCATGCATTCGCTTCCTTAGATGTCTCACTACGTTATCCCAAAGCGGCATATTCAAATTTCAACCGGTTTGGTTTTTACGACATTTCGTACCTTTTCATTTGAACACTCCTCGTATAAATATTGACTGTATGATTTCGGACTGATAGTGTCTTGATAGTGATGTTAATATGTTCTGATCTTTTACATCTGTAATGGTTCATCTTTATCACTTTTGATTTTTGTAGACTGATCAATACCAAGCAAAGTATGGTGGGCGTTTTATGGTGAGTATGCTACCAGGAGATGGTATTGGACCTGAAATGATGAATCATGTGAAAGAAATCTTTCGGTAAGTAGATTTTAGTGTTGAAGGATATTTTAGAATGAGCTTTATGTAGGGGAACTAGCAAAATTGCCCGACCTCACTCGGGCTGAATTGGTTAACTGTAGATTGAAAGTGACCAGAAAATAATCACTTAAGTGCGAGTAAAATAATTTGACACCTTTTCGACATTTTTATAATTACTACAACCTATTTTGGACACAAATTCTATACATGCAAATCCATCCATGTAATACATTTCATATATATCTCACCCCTGCTAAAGGTACAAATTGGCGAAAGGCGAGACAATAAGGTAACTGCTACAAAAGACGATTTTGAGGGAGGATTAGGAATTCCCTTTCTTAAGTTCTATTCCTGTAAATTGTTCAACTCAATTGTAAAAATGACGAATCTACTGCAGATGCTCTCACATAATTTACCTGCCAATATTTTTTTATTTGTGGCACTCTTTTCGAATTTTGCTACAATTAAGGGAAAGATGACTAATTTGATAAGATATTTATCACTAAGTTTGTTTTAAGCGAATACATTTTTCTTGATAATTCCATTTCATGGCATGTGCAATAATAAAAGAACTTGTTTTAAAGTTTAATATCTTTAGTAGTGATAAAGCAAAGGTAACCTATTACCATTTTTTAAAATGGAAAATCAATTTGACAGCTTTTCTTCTAAAGAAAATCAGTGTGTTAAAAAACTTCCTATGTAAGTTGTTTAAATATAGCTTCAATTCATAAAATAAGCGATGTTGGCCATCTGTCGCTATGACAAAGAATTTGTCATACTTCAAAAGTCCTAGTTCAGATATTTTAAACAATAACATTCTTTCAATAATGGCAAAAATCCACTTAAAATTTGCTTTATTCTAACTTACATGCCACTTTAAACAGAAAACTTCGCATTGGTGTTGCGTGTGATGAAAAGGAATTACAATTTATTAAAATAATAAATATTTAAAACAGAAATTAAACAATAAAAGTTGTCAGGAGAAGTTCTAAAGATATAAATTCATGATTCTTTTTTATCTCTTGATCTTGCATAGTTGCCACTACTTGCAACTAAAAATTAGATAGAATTTAAAAATACCAAATTAATTCGAAGCAAAAAAACATGTGGCAAACGAACGTTTTATTGCTAAATATTGTCTGCCCCAAATGTTCGGAAATAGTTTATATTTTGCAAAGAAAATAAATAAGGCTCAAAATAAAAAAGTATTTGAATCTAAATTCTGCAAAAATAGTTTTTTAAAAAATAATTGATTTTTCAGCAGTACTGGTAAAACAATTTAAGTAATTGCAATGCTCAATATGCATTCCAGCTTCTCCAAAACTACCAAATTATAGTTGATTTTTAAGTACAGTTACTCAGACGTTTTAACATGAAACTTGCTTAAATACGTAAGCAAAGAAATTTAAAATAATGCATTCACTACACTAAAATATGGTTTATCAAATTTAAGACATTGCATTAAAATATTTTGAATAAATCTTATGTGATACTTGTACAAACACAGACACAAAATCGAACATAGAACCAGAAGACGGATAGACAGGCTTACGCAACGAAGTTCAGTCACTAATTAAATGTAAGAACTCACAGTATGCAAAGTTTCATGAAAATATATTCAACCATTTGGACGTATCATGGGCACAAATATAAACAGACACCAAACTCGCAAGAGGCAGATTTTGCATCAGAAGGGTCCAAATTGGATAGAAAACTAGAAAGGGGTCGAAAATATTCAATATACAAACACTCCATTCTTATTTATATAGATATTGTATTTTGTCAAATCTCAAATTATCAAATCTTATGTTGATTATGTGTAATTTCAATTTACAATTGTAGTGTAAAATAATATTCTGAAAAGTAGAATATGTGCATTTATTGTATTGATGTTGATATGGATCCTTAAGCTCTAAATTTGATTAAAAATTTAAAAAATTTTAATTCATTTGACATTTATTGCTGTCTTGATACTCATTTTTGCAGCTAACAATTTTAATTGGCATTTCATAATTGATTTACTGCTTAATATCTCAATTTAAAAAATCTTTGTACAAAAGATTTTAAATTTGCATTCAGCAACAGATATATAAAATTGAAATTTAATCTGCCCTATTCATATTCCATTTTTTTAAATATGTGCATCTTAACCAACTACAAACGTGGATTTTAATACTCGCAGAACATATTTTATTTTTGTGTTTAGATTAGGTGGAGTTCCTGTAGATTTTGAAGAAGTTCACTTAGATTCAACTGTTCAGCACATTGATAACGTAGAGGAAGCAATAATATCCATTAAAAGAAATGGTGTTGCTATTAAAGGTAAACAGACTGTAAATATTATAACTAGAAAACTCTTACCCACTTCATATTTATATAACTTTAGGTTTCTTTTATATTTGGAATACATTAATTTTTATAAATTTCTTATGTTTTCTTATTACAATGTCATACCAGTACTGTAACTAATGTCTGAGAAGCTAATTCAGATATTTATTTGAATACTGATATACTTTGCATGTAATTCTTGGGTAATCTTTTAATTCGTTTCGATGGGCATTTCAATTTCACCATTTTATTGATTTTTAACATTAGCTTAAATACTTTTATTGCAATATTTTAGGATCAATAAAGTAAGAAAATATGTACATATGTTTATAAGTATTTGAAGTGTTTGACACAACGTATGTTTTTTTATTTGAGCTTTTATTGTTAGTTTTTGTTTTCAAATTGAGTATCATATTTTTCCAGTTTAAAACTTTCCATTTCGTATTAACTATGTATCCTCAGAACTATACCATTTTATTGGAAAACATTATTCCATGATTCACATGTATATAAATAAACAGTTCAAATAAAATCACTGTCAGATTTTCTTTTAGCCTAATTGTGGCCAAGTAAATCCTACTGATTGAAACCAAGATATTTATGATATAAATTTTAGTTGATTATATGTAAGATGTTTGCAGCTCAAGTTTCAATACTTAAATGAAAGAAGCTGTAGGGAGAAAGACTGATTAAGTATTAATTTGAGAAGAAACATTTATTAGACATGTACTGACAATTATTTGCGATTAAATTACATGGAAATTAATACTCATCAAAGTGAGACAAAGGGGTCAGGATAAGGGGGTACAAACCCATCAAAGTCTAAGGGGAGCTCACACTCCATCAGTATTTCAAATCTGTTCCAATGAATAGCTGGAAGTAATAATAGCAAGAGTGCTGACTGACAGTACCATCTATAAAATTTTAGATAGGTCTAAATAGAAACATTCGTTTGATTTTGTAAAACAAAAATTTTGGTCAGGTTCAATGTGAGTATTATGAAAAGCCAAAGAAATCAAAATAGTTTAAAAATTCTAGAACTCCAGGGAAAGAATTTTATATAAATTTTTTGTTGGAATTCTATAAATTTATGTTTTTATATTTTAGGTAACATTGAAACAAGAGCCAATAATCCCCAATTTAGATCCAGAAATGTTATACTCAGGTAATTTCTCTTTATGTTTGATCCTATTTCCATCTGTCTTTTATAAATAATTGCTTATTTGAATTATACTTGCTTATGTTAACCTTTAGACTATGGGCTGTACAACAGTACTGTATTCGGGTAGTGGAATAAAAGCGCCTTAGTGTAAAGGTTAATGTAAAAAGTAGGAACCTGCACTTGGATAAACTGTTTTTACTTACTGTTTACACTTACTGTTTTAGCTTCAGATATGTAAGTTTCTCATTCTTGTTTGTTGTCCCTATTTTCTCAATATTTGCTAATTTACCATTAAAATACCATGTACATTCTTATAAGTTGCAAACCTGTTTCCATTTTATATTGAACACCAATTTCGGTATCTTAGGTTGGAACTGGATCTTTTTGTCAATCTTTTACATTGCAAGAGTCAACCAGGTATAAAAACTAGACACAGTGGAATAGACATTGTGCTTATTAGGCAAAACACAGAAGGAGAGTACAGTTGCTTAGAGCATGAAGTGAGTTTTTATTATTAGTTAATAAAAATATTTGTTGAATCCAATCGGATTTATTGAATAAAATGGCTTTTCATTTTTGTATATTGGCTTATACCTTCCCATTAACTTTTCTCATAACAAAAATTTTAACAAATGCCTGTTTGAGGCATTGTCTGTCTACCACAAGATCTGATACTGAAATTCATGCAAGCAAAAACCTGAAATTTTTTTTCCAATTTGTTATCAAGGTTTGCTGTGGCCTAGTGGGTTTACTCTATATGCTAGCAACCTACAAGTTGTAGGTGGCACAGATTCAATTCCTCCCTGGGTGTGTTTCTGTCTTCTGTGTCAGAAAAACTTTCTTTGTGGGATAGCTTGTCCTATTTTGGACCTTACACCATAAAATCCAACAATCAATCAAACCAACCAAATTGTCATTAAGTGCGGCAATGTATCAAACTTCATTTCTTCAAGCATCCCCTATGGAAAATAGGATAAGATCCATTTCTACTGTAACAGACAAGGGCAGATTTTGTGATACAGATAGTTCCTTAAATTCCTTTTTGATACTATTAATAGACTGTTCTAATCATAAAATAATACCAATTATGCTAATGACGTACATTATACAACCCCGTTTATGCTTTAGAAATAAGTGTTACAAAAACAATCAATTTTGTGTTGAAAATATAATATGCTAAAGTGCTTATGTGTAATGGGATTATTTTATTTATGTGAACAGAGTGTACCTGGAGTGGTGGAAAGCTTGAAAATTGTCACTAGTGAAAAATCGGAAGAAATTGCCCGTTTTGCATTTAATTATGCTGTCCGCAATAACAGGAAGAAAGTAACGGCTGTCCACAAGGCTAACATAATGTAAGAATAAATTAAATACAATGTTCACATCAATCATTTCATGCTTATTGTTAGTTTTATAGAATGTGCTGTAGTGATAGGAAAGTATGCAGTTAAACTTTGATTATCAACAGTTATGTGACTTTGTTTAGCACACGTTTTTAATAATTACTAAGCTAAAGCTCTTTTATTTGAAACTTGTCAAAAATTGAGGTGATTTATTTCTAATTTGTATGTTTTATTTTATCTTCCTCAAGCGTTTATTTATCAATGGTGTACTGCACTTTTTCTCATGTGTGTCATGAAAATAAAATGAATTTGTTTTTATTTTAGCAACATTATTTTATAAAAACTTATTTTTATAAATTAAAGAAAAATTACACTTTTTGAACTATACATTACTATAATTTTGAACCATAATGTAAGACTTTCTCTAATATTGTTTCGAGCTTTTGAAAATTGATACTGGTATTTGTATTCATATTAGAATTGAAATATTTAGTTTTTTTACTGCATATATTTTTGCTGGACACTTGTGTGGTTTATTATTACGCATTTCATAAATACATAATTTTAATAAATGCATGCTTAAGTAACCAGGCTATTATTCACCTCAACATAAAATAGTTACTTTTAAAATTGTTTTCAAAACCTAGTTATTAAAAGGTTTTGTTAATTGTTTGTTCAATGATGCTATTCTCTTCTGATGTAAATAAAATTTATGTATTGATGTACATAGATTTTACTTTAATTTACATTTCTGTTTCATACCTTCACATTTGATGGAATTATTATATTTTATTTTGGTTTCTGCTTTTCCATTGATTTGCATTTTGATGAAAATCTTCACATTTTGCTTGTTTGTCTGAGAGATTGTAATTTAAAACAGTGAAATATTTTCTCATTTCAATGTTTATAATTTATTATGAATAAGTTATTCACCATTTCATTATTTTTATGGAAATTCAATTTAGGAAATTAGCTGATGGTCTTTTCCTGAAAACCTGTGCTGATGTTGCTAAAGAATATCCCCAGATTGAATTTGACAGCATAATTATTGATAACTGTAGCATGCAGGTAATATTTAATCCCTACACTGATTTTAAGATGAATATAATTCTTAAATTTTTAGATAGTTTAAAGCAATTATTTCACTGTACAATGCACAATTTTTACTTTAAAAACAAATTAAATTAATTTTTTACCGTAAAATGCATTTATTTGGTTTTAAATAAAAATGTTTGAAATCTGTTCCTCAGTTATCTGAAATTAAATAAAGAAATGTATTTTTGTTATAGCTTGTGTCCAATCCTCATCAGTTCGATGTTTTGCTCCTTCCGAATTTGTATGGAAATATTTTGAATAATATTGCTTGTGGTCTTGTTGGGGGACCAGGAATAACCTCGGGTCAAAATTTTGGACATGAATTTGCTGTGTTTGAAACAGTAAGTTTTTGATTGATTAATAATACAGTTCATCAATTAATGACAAAGTCATGTTTAAATAGTCGATAAAATTATTAATTTTTCCTCTAAAGTAACTTTCACAATATGTTTATTTTCATACTTGTCTAGTTTGAAGTAAAATATATAAATGTTTTACTTAGAACTAGATATTGCTTTGAAATAATTTAGTTTGATTGAATAATCTAAGCAATTTTGATAATTCATTGCAGGGATCAAGAAATACTGGAAAAGGCATCGCAGGGAAAAATATTGCTAATCCTGTTGCAATGCTGAATGCGAGTGTCGATCTCTTAGAGTACTTGGGGTATATATATGTTTATGAAATATTGCATTATATCTTATTGTTTTTTAATCCAAATATTAAAGTATTTTGCCCTTTCTTATTCATGTCAATGTGCATATCGTCACTCAAGGTGCAAAAGGTCATGTCAAAAATTCCATTTTTTCTTTTATTATTGCTGTATGCTGCATTTCATGATTTTTGTCGTTATTTTGCTCTTCTGAAAAATGCAGCTTTTAGACATGACCTTTTGCACTTTGAGTTATGATATGTATCTACTTCTAAGGGTATTCATAAGTTTAGTCCACAAAAATGTGTGAAGATAGTTATTCACAGAATTTTTTTTATCATTTATATGAGTGAAAATAAGCTAATGCATTACTTGTATGGCTAGAATTCTGGCTTTTACAACTCGAACATGATGAAAATTACTTTATAAATGAATTAGTTGTTAGCAAAGAAGAATGAGAATGCTTAAATATGAGTTAATAACTAACGTGTTTTAAGAGGATGATTGCAGATTATATGCAGAGTAATTTTATTTTATAATCTTATTTTTACTTTAAAACTTAAATTTTATATTGGTTTGTGAGGATTCGGTCATAATTGAACATTTAGGATTCTTGTTTGACTAAAGAAACTTTAATTGCTGTACTTTAAAATAGATCTTTAATATTATTTTAGTGCTAGGTGACCTTTATAAGCATTTTAATAGTTTAATTTGATTTCGATAATTTAAAAAAATTTCAACTTAAAATATTCTTTTATTTCATCACATAGTTTGGAATTATGTGTATTCTCAAATTATAATTATGATAAAATCTTATTTTTAAAGCTGCTTATTGAGTGAATTGATTGTTAGATGCAACTATTTAAAGCCATTGTGAATTAAAAATGCATCATCTTAACCAAAGTAAATTTTTAAAAGAATTGTTATTTTTTTCTATTTAAGATATTTCTAGCCAAGACTATTTAAGTTTTTATTTCTTTGTAAATTTCTAAATAGAAGCTTATTTATCCTTTATTTTTCAGACTTAATAAACATGCTAAAATTATTGGTGATGCAATCTATAAAACTGTCAATGTTGACAAGGTAAGTCTTGCAACTTGTTCAATTCAACTGTATGTTTTAAAAAGAAATCTATTTTGCAAACACATTAACTACCATTCAACCATTTATCTCAGTTGTTTTTACTGAATGTTCAGAAGATCATTTTCCAGTTAATTTTTTACTTGTGATATGATTTTAGTTAAAAGAATAAATCTTATGTTTGACTTTTTATAACCCCTTTGTGCACTTATATATATTGAGGATCTTAAATCGGTATTTGCTATGTGATGGGGATGGGATCTATCAAACTGCCATATCAGAAAACGTAGCTGAGAAACTTTTTAAAAATTCATTTATCAATTCAAAGAAAATAATAATAAATTATAACAACAGTTATATTAATCTTTATAGTGTTTTATATGGAAAAATATGTGTATCCAAAAATTGTGAAAAGAGCGATATTTTTTAATTTTTTAAACCAATATCTTTAAATAAATTGTTTGACATGAATGTGTAAAGAAGCAGTTTTTGGAATATAAATTTAGGCCCAACCAATGACTTAAACCCCAATGCAAAATATTCAAATCTTAATGTAGATAAAAATTCATAAGATATAAATGTTTTGTGACATTTATGCAAGCTGAAATGAACACTGATGTCATTAAAATGTGTTTAAAAATAAAACGGTTTTCTTTGAACCAGAAAGGTAAATTTTTTAATTTATTAAATTTATACTTTTCATTGAACCAGATTCTATACTTTTATTGATCACAAGTTTTTCATGAGAAATCGTCACAGTTTAAATAATCATTTTACTTGCTGGTTCTGGATTTATTCTCCCATTTTCCAGTATCAGTATGTACCATTTGTGATTACTGTGCATTCCAGAATACAATTTGTGACATTAAATTTTTATCTAAAACATATAAGGACAGTGGTATTAATAAGAACACATTTTTGTGATTGAGCATTTGTTAAGTGTTTTGTGAAAAAAGAAAAAAAAATCATTTTGGCTTATAGTATCTAGGTTTAGGGTAAGTAGATGAATTTGCTTAGAATTCACACTCTGCCTTGATGTATCCCTGATTGGCATCTCATGCTATCTACTGTACAATTTCCTCAAAATAACGAATGAAAGCGTTGGCCCAATTTAGAAATGTTGAATCGGGTTTAAACTATTTACATAACTTATTATTTATATATTACAAAATGCATTTTAACTATTAAAAGTATTTTAGATAAATAATAGAAATGTATAAAATAATAACAGTTATATAAATACAGTTGAAACCTGATTATACACTATTTGTAGAAAGGGTTGAGCAACTCTTGATTAACTTTTCACTCACCTGTTTCTGATACAATATGAGATTTAAACTTATGGAATTTTCTATTATAATTGAAATGAGAGAGAGCTTTATTGATTATAGCCATTATTAACTTAAGTATCACATGATAAATATCTTAGTATAAATTGGCTATTGTACATTTGTATTTCAGATACACACCCCAGATCTTGGAGGCCAAGGAAAGACAACTGATGTTGTAGAAAATGTTATCAGGATAGTGAAAGACAAGACCAGGCTATAAATACTATTTTGCACAAGTTTTGTCCATTGAAAAAGAAGAAAAGTACTTACATAGAGTGAAAATCTGTGATTTTTATTGTAGCTGTTGAACTGAACTATGATGTTTTATGGATGCTATTTTCTTATGCTTTAATGACATCTGAGCTTTAATGTAATTTAACCTTATTTATGTTAAATAAAAGTTTAAATTATACTGGAATGATTGCTGTAAATTATATGATTCTTTGGTCTCAAAAGGCTAGGAAATGAGTTATGATTCTGTTTTATATAAGAAAAATTGTTTCATGTGGATCTCAAAACAGATCTTAGTTTTAAAAGTGTTTTCATAATGTTATCTCTTATGAAACCTTTTATTCACTTTCAGTTTGCTTTCATTTCTTTCTTCATTGATTTTGAGGCACCTGAAATGATTGTTGAATAAAATATATGAAGGCCTAACAATTAATATTAGAGTTACGATTTTTCAAAGGAAAAACTTTGGAGGATTGATTTAAATAAAGTGTTTGTGAGAAGTGAAAGCTGTGATTTTTGTTATGAAAATTGCTTCCAAGATTATTCTACAAATTTTAGAAGTAAAAATGTATTTTCACAAGTTATTGATGTTGCAGTGTACTAATTGTCTGTCTGTAAGACTAATAAGAACATAAAAATCGTGTTTCTACATGTATACCTTTAATGTTAGTATATTTAAATGTATAAATTCTAAGCTTAACATCATAGAAAGTTGGATTATTTTCTTTCTATAATGGAAAAAGTTATAGAAGTACTTAGTTTTAAATAATCAGAGACCATAATATAAATCATATTCTGATGTACTTGTTACATTTTTCACAAATCCTAATCATAAAAGGCAATATCTGTAACAAACAAAATCAAATTGAAGCTACTGGCTTCGCTTTTAAGACTTTTTTCATGCAATATTTTCCTCTATTTTACCCATTTAATAGATAATTTTCCAAACTTGAATTTGCCTTAAATATTTATACTCCCTATGGTACATCTGCATAATGCCTATAAAGTAACATGTTTCTCCTCTGAATTGATCCACATACACTCACATAATTTTTTCAATAATTTTCAGTCTAATGTTTTATAATTTTTCTGTAAAAATTGCTACAGTTGACACTTGCAAAATTTCAATAGTATCCATTATCTTGTGTGTGTTAAGATGCTTGATAATTACATCAAGATGCGTTTTATATAATTTACACTTCATTTTAAGAAGCATAAAAGTATGGAAACATCTTTTGGATTGCTCCATCTAAATTTTTACTTATATCAAAAGTAATTACAAAATATATATACATATACTACACATTTTATTCTGAGTGGCTAAGATTTGAATAAAATAATGTGACCATGTTACTGATGTCCCATCCATTAGGCTGTTCTACTGTTAGAATTTTTATTCTGGGTGGTTTTCAAACTAACATCAAAATAGAATCTTTAATCTACTATACATACACACATCCTCAATAGAAATGCATATAACGAGATTTTTCATATGATGAATATATATTTAACCTAGATAATAACTTAATTTTGTCTCCATATTAATAGTATTTTGGCTTTTTAAAATTATTTCTCAAGTTTGCTTTATGCTTTTTAGAACGTAATGAATGTTTCATATGATTAAATCAGTTTTGTTAGCATAAAAATTGATGCTGTGTTGTACATATTGAAACCATAAATTATTCTAAAGAATGCATCTTGAAAGATTGATTGAATATTTATCATACATTGCAGTCATTCGAATTTATAAAGTTGGTTTGGGTTTTAGGACACAAAGTCCAAAAACTGACAAGCTGCGCCAAACATAAGGCAAAAGTAAAATGAAAGGTAGGCCAGATCACTATAGGGTAGTTCATCCGAATTTGTAAGGTAAAGTGCATATACATTAGGTGTAAAACTTCGCTAATCAAAACTAAAAACTTGAAACAAATCATTTATTCAAAATATGTGTATAAAGGTGTACATGTTTCACTTGTTCTAAATTATGTGTATGGTACTCTGAAATGCTACCCAATATGCAATTGAAATGAGATGATACTTTTGATTTTAGATAACACAACTGATGCATATAGACTTAAAATTAAGTCAAAATTTTAATGGAATCCCAAATACTATAACATTCTGTAATAAAAATAATTATAAACTTTGTAGAGAAATTGCAAGTTTTTTTTATATATATTCCCCTATACAGGGGCTGTTTGCCTGTTTCTGTTTATTGTCACTAACAGCTTTGTTACATTATGTGTTTTGGGGAAATGCATTTATTTTATTTTCCCCTATGATCACTTCTTTTCTGCTCTAACTTTTGTCAAAAGTAGACATGAATTGGACCAATGTCCCTTTATGATAGCAATTAGTTTATTTCTGAACTGAGTTTTTAATTTTCATTATGAATCTTATCTTTGTATTGATTAGGTTTTCTGTAGTATTTGCATGCAGAACCTAACACTCACAAATCTAAAGTGGGAATAAATATCAAGTTTTAGTGGCGAAAAATTATTTCAACATTTAAAAATAATTTTTTTAGTATAATTAGTATCAATTTACCATAATTGATCAGCTTTTGTGATTATGTAATTTAAAATATATAATCATGTCAAATATTCAATTTAATAAACTAAATAATTTTGACCAGTTGGCTAAATAGTTAAAAAATATTTCAGAAAATGAAATGCCCAAAGGAAAAGTTTGTTTCAGATATTGTAGTTGCAAAAGAATAGACTTTACAAGTGCCTGACATGTTTCAAATTTCAGTTTTTAGTGATTTTTTTTAATTCATTGGGTTTTGCAAAGACAATTTTTAGATTAATTATTCTCTTTTCTTAAACAAGCAAAATGTTTCCTTTATTATCTAATCATTTTGTAAATTTAAACGTCAACCCATAAAGTATGTTTTTTGATTGTTACTAATTGAAATGAAGTTTATATATAATAGAAAAACTATTTCACCTGAAGAGTTAGTTTAGCACTTAGATACGCATTGTGACCAACTTAAATGTTACTTTTTCTTAATACTGTCCAATTTCTTTGATTTCAAAAGCTGTTTTTGTCTCAATGTACTTGATTAGAATAGTTTTGGAATTTGTACTATTATGATTAGAGGTTCTCGACATGTATCCATGTGATTACATATGTTTCGATGTTCATGTGGTATTTATATCTGGGTGCAGAGGTTATTTTTCAAAGAAAATTAAAATATAAATGCATTTACTTAAAAAGCCACATTAAAATATATTCCACATTAATTGTTTACGGAATTCAACTTATCTTTGAAGAATGAACATATTTTTAATGTTGAATTGGTCTCATTTTTTGCATTTGTTGAAATATTTCTAGTTTTCCAATTTAAAATTAGTTAATATGAATTTAAAGATAAAAGTATTGCTTTTGTTTATCAGCTAGGAGGCTTAGGGACTATTTCATGGCCATTAAACAAGTGATGCACTTGTTTATAGCTCATGAAACTGAATTGCCAATATGAATTTTTGATGAATGGTTTACAACAAAAGGCAAGATTTATAGATGTGAATGCATTTTAACTTAAATACTTAAATTCATTTGAATGAAAATATTTTTTCAGTTACTGCTTAATACGATATAGTATCTTTCTAAGTGGAAAAAAAATCATTTTTTGTGTTTACAATAAACTCCAAGTCTTCAGGACTAAATTGCTAAAAATTTGAAGGAAATAATTAGACACTATGTATCATTATTTTTAGAAATTTTTTCATTATGAGGCAGTAATAATAAGATTTTCGATTTTCATGAACAGTATTATTCTGCTTGCTAAATGAGGCTATCACAGCAAGAGTGGTCTAACCCACCAACATATCCAATGGAGATAAATGCGATTTTCTTGGAATCATTTTTTATGTTTTTATTTATCCACAATGTGATTTGAGGAGGGTTAAAATCTATATTGCTAACGCATTAAATGCCAAGAGAGTGCACTGTAGGTGCCAAAAATAATTATTTTGGTATTTTCGGGTTTTGTGGGTTAGGCCATTGATAACCTCAAATAACCTGGTGTTAATTCTGGAAATTTATTTAGAACCGATTTTAGGGTGAGTAGAATTCTGCTTTTGTAATTAAATCCAATTTTAAGTGTTCAATTATGTAGTTGCACGAAATCTGAGTTCTAATATAAAATTGTGAATGGTTAATTCAATTTTAAATAAGATATTTTAAAGCTATTCTTTTTTATTCTATCATTCATTTGCCCATTTTTCTAAAAATATGTGAAAAAATCAATTTTTTACTAGATTAGCATTTTATTATGAAGGTCAAATAAATATCAGGGTCTCATGTTCATGTTTATCAATTTCAATAAATAGCTTTATATAAAATTAGACTTAACTTTTTACGAAAAATATTTTTTGTAAGGTATGTTATTAGCTGAACAGATTTTTATTTTTTAAGACATCTAAGATAATTTAGGATGCTACTTATGGAACTTTTGAACTTAATTGCATTTTCTCTTTAGTTTATCTATGTTCAGTGTATTAAATGTTTTTTGTATTTATTATGTAATCATGAGTTCGTTCAGAAAAACGGATGGTTTGTATTGTGGTTGCAAAGTTTTTATAAAAGTGAATACTAGTCTTGATTGTTAGCTTTTGCTTCCAAATTGCAATCTTCATTAGTTAGCGAGTTTATTCATGGATTATGTTTTGTCTTTATTCTTGGAATTTGACAGATCTGTTCTGTGTATAATTATATTGTGAAAAATAAAAAGTTAATTTCATACCTTTTGTCTTTTTTGTTTTATATAATGCATTGAAGCTGTGTTATCTTTAGGTTGCCTGGAGTTAACTGTTTTCCCATTGCAGAAAACAAACTTCATTAGACTTCCAGAAAGCCTATGTGCGCTTCAAAGAATAAATATTAATGAATACTTAAAACAAATCGAACAGTATGGCTAACGTAATGTTACAAAGTGCCGAAGAACATACAAGTGAATCGAATGTAAATGGGACTTGAGATACAAAAATGAGATTTAAATCCCGTTATCATGATCACTCCAATGACTTCGAGGAAAAAATGGTTGAATTCGGGCAAGTCTGATGAGAGCAATGGTTCTGAGAAGGGGCACATACTAATCAATCTAAATAAGTACACCTTTGAACAAGTATTTTCATTTGTACACGGAAGAACGGTCCTCATGTAACG
The DNA here is from genome assembly GCA_933210815.1 of Meta bourneti. Taxonomy (NCBI): domain Eukaryota; kingdom Metazoa; phylum Arthropoda; class Arachnida; order Araneae; family Tetragnathidae; genus Meta; species Meta bourneti. The sequence goes on along the minus strand of CAKOFA010000001.1, from coordinate 99,504 downwards.
TAAGTAACTTTTAAAGATGAATGAATATTAATAGTTTTGCTATATCCAAGAGGTTAAGGTTTACCTACCTACCAAGCACATTTGAAGAGGGGTGACAGCTCAGGTGTTGACTTCGCCATCTGGCCGTGATTCAAAATTCCGTGGTGTCCTCGATCTTTCCCTTCAGGATTGATTCCAGTGCGACGTTAATTCAACTGCCTTCCGATAAGGTAGGTATTTAATTAATGTCGCACTGGAGCAACACAAGGCTTCAGAGAGTAGACTAGTGTGCGTATAGGATCTGTTAATGCTGGTAGAGGTTGGTTAATACACGTGTTGGACTCTAGTGCGTGCTGCTACAGGATCTAAACTTTCATTTCCTCATGGAAGAAAAAAATTAATCTTCCAAACGAAACACTAAACATTATTTGAGAGCGCAATACATAATTTTTTCTGGTGAAAAAAATAGTTTCTCTCTTTTCCAAATCATTCTCTTACAACTAAGGTATAACAGGTGAAGCGTTTTTTTAATCTCTAATGCCCGACCACAGATCTCTTTGGCATTCAAGAGGCGAATTAATGGCTACTTGTAGAGCCACCCATCGGGTGAGTCTCCGCTACTAACAAGGACATTCACGTGCTTACAAACCGGGATTTGAACCTGGACCCTACTGGGTGGCAGATAAACGCCATGACCAGTTACGCCGCTGGTAAGTATGTAGTTGAATTTACTTCACACTGGAGCAACACAACAGCTATCGGCGGGACCGGGATCAATACCGAAGGGGAAGATGCGAGGATACCTTGTAATTTTGAACCACGATCAGATGACACGGTCAACATCTGAGCTGGCACCCCACTCTCCACTGAGCGTGAGGATATTTGAGGCCACGACAGATTTAAAGTGAACCAGCCCTCACGTACACGACGGTCTTTGGCTGGATTAAGTTTCGAACTCGCAACCCTACTGTTGCTAATCCACAACTCTACCAATTGGACTACCGCGGCCGTTAGGCTGCCGATTGATAAAGTTAAATACATCAAAACGGCAATCTAATTGAGCAGGCAAGCAAACAAGCTGTTAGGTAAGCCACATATTGGTTCAACATCGTTTCTGCGACATTAAATTGGCTGAAATAAACATGTATATTGAATGTTTTCTGTACAGAAACGGAGTATGCATACGTATGTTTGCATATTTTGTCACAAGCTGCTGCAGTATGTGGCCGGGCTTACTTTCAATATTTAATCGCCAACATTGATGTTACTGTGTCACCTCGTGGTAGCTTAAACTTTTCCCGTGGGGTGATTTCGGCAAGACGAGATCCTAGACAGTGTAGGGATCAAACGGTCTCTGCCATCTAAAATAAATTTATCAGGTAAAAGTATAATGTTAGTACATGTTTTGGTTGGCATGTAAAATTTACCTTGAGTGGAATGTGTATATTTACAATCGTATATGTTATATTTTATCTTTTCTGTGTCTTAGCTTATTTTTGCCCTTGAAGGTTTTGATTCGAGAATATTTTCACATACCGACATCTGAGATATGGTAGGTAGATATTTTAATTAACGTCACACTGGAGCAACACAACGGGCTATTGACGACGGTCCGAGATCAGACCCGAAGATAACACCACGTAATTTTGAACCACGGTCAGATGACGAGGTAACACCTGAGCTGGCACTACTCTCTCACAACTTCCACAACACGCCAACGTGAGGACATTTGAAGCCGCGACAGATTTAACGTGCACCGTCCCCCTTTGTACACGACGGTCTTTGGTGTGATTCGAACTCGAAGTTTGATGGGATTCTAACCTCCGATTGCTAATCCATTACTCTTCCAACCGGGCTACCGCGGCCTGTATATCTTTTAGTTGACTGAATGATTTGAGTTCAACATGCAGGTGGACTTGGAACGTCGAGTGGGAGGGTGCTATTTGCAGTCTTGTATACCCGATTTTTCATTGCATCGGTATTAACTTTCATAAAAAAATACCCTTCAAAATATCAGGCGATGTTGGACGTTGGAAAGTTCGATGTTGGACGGCATCCGATGTTGGCATTCGGTTGGTTGTTGGTCTGGTGTCACTGTTAGATAGAAGAGTCATAAACAAGGTATAGCTCTCAATTCCACATTTTGAAGTGGATGGTTTTAATTTTAAAAACTTCTTACGGCGGAGAATTAAAATTAAAAAAAATGTAATTTTAAGGGGAAACGAAAAAGATTTGATTAACAGGTGGTTTGGTAAATTGTAAAATGTGGTTTATATTTATAATTAAGAATTTTAGCAAGATGTTACATGTGAATGATCTCAAGGGTATGTTAAAAATATTCAAGTTTGGAAATAATTTTTTTGCTGGTTTAAAAGAAAAAATACGTTCAGTTCAGAATGATAGGCTGGAATACAAACGTTATCTCCTATAAGCATTGGGTTGCTCTTTCCTCGTCGTTTTACTATCATTACATTATTTTATATAGGCGACGATGTAAGCTTGAATATGGGCCTCGGAGGTAGGTAGGTAGTATTTTAATTAACGTCGCACTGGAACAACACAACGGGCTATTGACTAGGTTCCGGGATCAAACCCGAAGGGAAAGATCCAAGAACAGCACCACGTAAATATGGCCTCAGAGATAGCACTTTTACAATTTACTCTGCTTCATATTGTATCGCACATTTTAGAATTCAATTTTATATAGATACTGGAAATAAAATCATGCATTGTGGAAACAGATGTGCTGAAGTCCCAACCACACCATCCGGGCACTCCCAAACCTGTTGCTGTGGCAAAATCTACCCTATATGTGGAAAATCCCAAATCATAGATGGAGCACTGGCAAGTGATTTCTCTGGTCCTTTCAAAGATAGTTGCCCACCAGGGAGCAGAGAACCAGCCGTTGGGGAGCATGAGTGGGGAGATGTACCCTTCTTGCCATCTTACCAGGATCCAATTTATCCAGTACAGTCGCACCCATCTGCTCCTGTCGACAACTTGTTCACCAGGGGACCGTTTTTCGAAGGGGTGAGTGAAACGCACGAACAGTTCATCAACCGTGGAGGCATAACTCCCAGAAAATACTACAAATTCAAGAGATACTACGAAGAACCCGGTATGAAGAATGACAAGACCATCACCCAGACAGATTTCGGTCCACCATATCCCATGTTGCCTTCAGACAAATCCCCGTGTCTGAAACAAGCTCCAGAAGAGTCTCAGTATATCCGGGAGCCCTTAAAAAGAAATGGTCGGAACACCAAGGATTGCGTACCATCCAGAGATCCCGATGTGATCTACGTGGAAGAGGAACCCAAGCGGGACTTCAGCACGGAATATTCCGACAATTATGCCTGCTGTCAGAAACCGAAAGAGAAGAATCCGTTGTTGGATGTCCCTCCAGAGGAGGATGAAAGATTCTACTGTTACCTGCGATGCACTCATCAGAACTGTCCTTACGGAGTCCCTCACAAATGTCACACACTCCAAGCGAAGAAGAAATTGTCGAAATTTAAGTCGTGTTTAACGAACGGTTCGTATCCAAATGGTTATTTGATACTTCCAGGTAACACCGTTTAATGTGTACACATTTAGTGATTGACTTTGCGGTAACATGAAGGAATTTTTAATGAAATATCAAGGACAATCATACGAATTTTAGTTTTATAAATTTAAATTTATACATTAATCACATCAATAAAAGAGGAGTGCGAAATTCACATGGGTGAAGTTTCATTTATTCAGGTGAAGAATCACCTGGTGGGCCACTTTTACTATCCGATGGTTGCTGGTTTTTAATATTTTTGATTGGTTTGTCACTATAATCATTTTTTGGTGCTCAAATGGTAAACCCTGTCCCTATAGTGACCGTCACCACCGGAGGGAGTTCTCGTGACAGACAGAAGGTACTGGTAGAACATGGTGCAATATTTTGTTTATCATCGCTTAAGAGGAAAGACTTTGTATTAGTGTGGTCTTACTGAAACTCGAAGTTCTAGTATAACTGTTCCTAATCTGTTTTAACATGTAAAATTCCAACGTCTATTCTGACTAATTTCCCTTCTATAGAATAGCTAGCAGACGTTGAAGGAGCAAGAACCTCTCGTATTAAAAAATAACTTTTAACGAGTAGAAAACTTTCTTGGTAAAGCGAGTATTAGCGAAACGCTGTAAACAAAAGTTCACAGCTTTCAGTTTGATCGTGCTCAAGAAATTCGTAATATTGTTTCAACATAGCAAGCACAGAAATAGTTCCTCATTAAATAAAGTTTGAGTTGAATTTACGTCGCGCATTGGAACAACACAACGGGCTATTTAAAGTTTAAACTTCCTAATTATATTACTTAAAGATACTAATTGGAAAAGTATCTTTTCGGTCTAATCAAAGAAATATAAATCCTACATATTTTTTCCAGCACCGTTTAATGTATTTTACTTTATTCTATTTTGCATCGAAATTGAGAGCAAAGCAACAATTCTCCCAAGAAACAATTTGTACGTTCGGTAAAGCTAGGTGTTCTAAAGGAAGGAAGAAAAATATGGCAACAGAGTGCTGTGAAAGCAGTTTTCCACGGCAACTGCTTTTTCAGACGGTGTCTAGGTGCCATTTACGTTCAGAAACCGAGATGCGTTTTATGCGAGGTGACAGCTGCGGACGTTCGAAATTCGATTTCTTTTGCACTCCCGTGTCTTTTTTGAGGGGCAAAAACAGTTTCTTTCCTCTCTCGTGAGCGGTTATGGACTCAGAAATCGTCGATGCGATCCAAGATGTCTAGTTGTGTTATGCATGAGCTGCCGTTGTCTGGAAAACTGATACTTTCGCTGCAGTTAAAAATCGGTAAAAATATTCTTTTTCGTGAAGGCTTTGGACGAAAGTTTTCACGATTTTCCAGGGATTCCAAGAGACGATTTTCCAGGGAGACAGAAACGAAGCCTCGATAATCCTTACATAAAACGTTCCTAAGCTTTGCTTTGGCATTTCTGCTCCTTGAGCCGTTTTATGACAAGGCGAGATTTGATGTAATTTTACAGAATTAAAATGTACTGTTTAATATTTTTGTGTAAAATCCAATTTTAGGAAATAAAAGATAGTAATGAGTGTCGGATATGCCTTGCTATAAATTTCAGGACACCCGCACGAAGAGAGAGCCACGGTTACTACGGTACCGGGGTCGGATATCTATGAGGGTGCCGGCGGGGAGGGTTCTGTAATGTGCAGTCTGTTTTCGAAATATAAGACCTTATAAATCTGCAATTTATTCATAGAAAGTTGTATATATGTAAAGAAGAAAAGAAAATTTGTTTTCATTTGTGTGGTTAAATATTGAGAATGCGTTTTTATTCCATGAGGGGCCCGTCGTCTAGCCTGATAGTACCCGGAGTGTAGATGTGGGTTCACCTGGCTGCGATATGTAGTAAATTAAACAAACAAGGTTGGTTGGTAGTTGAATTTACGTCGTACTGGAGCAGCACCCACGCTTCAAACTCTTACACCATGCCAAAGTGAGGTCACGATAGATTTAACGAGCACCAGCTTCCACATACACGATGGTCTTTGTTTGGATCGAGTTTCCAACTCGCAACCCTCCGATTACTAGTCTGCATCTACCAGCTGAGCTTCCGCGGCCTCCAAACAAGGACATCCAGAATATAGCAATGCTCTTGTTTCCCCCATTGGTGCTCCATTAATCGCGAAGTACTATGCAAGGAAGATCAGTGTTTGTATTAATTTCCGTATATTTTTGTATTAATACGTTTCTTATCACGCGTCATTAAATTTGTTGATTGGTTTTTAAGAAGCAAGGGCTAGATTTTGCCAAGGTGCGCCAAACAATGTTTTTTCCGTCTCGTAAATGGACCTACACACATAAGATTGGTTGGTTGATTTCGGTTTAATGACGCAATGGGCATTTTTAGTCAAACTCAAAACAAGCAATGTCAAGTAAATGAACATTCACGGACAATGAACATTTTACTGACGCAAAAAGAGAAATACACCCTACGGTAGTAACAGCAATAGAACCTGCGCGACCTACAGTTTGCAGGTTGCTAGGCGCAGTGGGCAAACTCACTGAGTCACGGTGGTTTCGTCATTTAAATTAGAAAGGCTTTACCCCCCTTTCATATATATTACTGGCTTTTTTGTGAATCATGCAAAGCTAAACCTCGTTAAAAGATCCTTGAAAGAAATGTGGATATTGACCTTGGGCCTTAGTTTGGTCGTTAAATGCAGGATGGTTCAAAATTCCCTCGTCAAACTTTAAATGGTAGTAAGAGGCACCAAAATAAAGTTTTTGCCAAAAAATGTATGTACCAGAGGGAGCTGTTTGGCGCGTTCAAAAATATATATTTTCTTCTTTTCAAATTTCGTCATTCGCAACGCGGATTTCGCACCTGATGGAGCAACACAAGAATTCCGAGATGGCTGATATGCATCTCGGAATTGATGGCTGATATGCATCTAACGTATGGGACTGTCAATGCAAATGGAAGAGCTGCTCAAATATTGTAACGTGAACGCTCCCCAAAAGGCGAATCATCAAACATCTTAGATTTGCATCGCCATCGGTGTGAAACAAGAACATTTCATGTCAGCAGGCATGATGCGGGTCAGCTGAGAAGTTTGGGCTCTCTAGAAATGAAAGAAGGCATTCTACATTAGATAGGGAGAAATCTGGGCCTAAGTGCAGAAGCTGTTACATGTAGCCCAGATTCCATTTACAGAGAATTCAGACATTGAAAACTGAGGTAAAATCTCTGCGCATAGAATCAAGGCCATCTGGATGAGGATCTAGACGAGTACGAAGATGTTTGGAGTACGAAGATGTGTGAAGAGGTAGAGTCAAAACAGAAAAAATATTCATAATTTTATTATCGTAATAAAGATTTTGTCAGATATTTTTAGAGAATTTTAGTTATTGTCAGATATTTTAAAGAAAATAACAGCCGTCTTAAGAATGAACGTTATTTTACTTGAAGGAAAAGAAAAGTATATCAAGCATTATGTATCTTATTTGCAGATATATTTTAAATGTCAGAAATGAAAAAGCTTGAAAGTTAAATTAAATTAAAAAATTAAGTGTAAATAATTAAAATTAAAAATATAGTTGTGTAGCGCGGACATTAATACCACGCCATCTAAGACTTTAAAGACGCGCAGGCGCAGAACAGCTCCCCTGCGTGAATCTGAATGAGACCCGTCAGTTAGGACAAAGTAGTGAGGGAGAACAGTTGTCCCTTCTTCCCCGAGAATCTTTTTAACCTTAAATATTATGATACAGTGCCCATATAACGATTGTTTCTAATTAATGTCAAATGTTTAGTGTTCGTGTTTGTAAAAATGTAATGTCTTTTGTTAGTAAGAATAAACTTAATTGCCTGAGAGAGCTAGCCTTGTGTTATAATTGGCGCCCAACCCGCGGCCATGTTTTCCTTCTCTTCCTCTTTGTCCTAACTCACTTTAATTTTTAGACTCCCCTGTCTGAAGAATTGCAATATACACCATCCAGGTACCCAGGTTATTTGATGTGATATAAAGTCTGATTTTTAGATAAGTACATTTATGTATTTTTATTTTAATATCCGTAATCTTGTTGATTTATATTATGCTATTTTCCATTCATTATCTTATCATTGATAAGTATATGTGAATTACGTTAAAGAATTTTATCATCTTGCCAACCAGGCATATTTTATTATGAAGCACACCCAGTGCTATCCTTATTAGTATGTTATGTTATGATTTCGAAAACGGAAGTAGATCGAGTAGCTTATTACTTAGTTTTGTAAAGTAGCATGACCAGTTAAGCATTTTGCAATCCATGCATATCTCGTATAAATGCACATCCAATGCTATTTTGAAAACATGTTAAGTTAAATTTAATTTGATTACTCTTAAAAATTGTGATATTGAAAAATTGATTCTTCAAGCAGTAAGAATATTTCTTTTACTTGTGTACCGGAAACATTCCGAAAAAGAAAACCAGTGACTCATTTTATACTATGGCTCATTTTATTCGTGTTGATTAACCTTGAGTTTTGATCTATGATTTTTCGAAGTGTATTTATGTGTTCCTTTTAAATAACACTGTGTTAAGAATGTATCTTCGTAGTTGAGTCAGAAAAAGTATTACATTTGGGATTGTTTATAAACATTAATATTCAGTTTCGGTTTCACTTCTTACTGGGTTGAACTGCGGATATTTTATCTGTGGATTTCACTTAGTATTTAGTATTTTATTAATATCTTGGTAAACTCTGAAAATTGATTTAAATACTGTGGAATTTGAACACTATTTATATAAATGTGTCATTATAACTGAATGTTTATAAAATAACTTAAAGTCAAAACTTTGCATTTGGTCTCAATAAATAAATAATCATGGCGTTTCTGGGGAAAGGTAGAAAAGAAGATCTCAGAAATTTGGCTAAGGAAATGGGACTGGACATTACTGATGACTTAAAAATTATAGATCTTAAGAACCTTATAACTAAATCCGAAGACTTCGAAGAGGAACTTGTAAAAAATATGCTATCAACTGTTATCGAGGAACGGGTTGATAAAGAAAAAACAGCTGAATTAGAAAGACTGGCGACAGATAGAGCGGCTGAAATAAAACGAATCGAAAAAGAGAGAGACTTTGAATTAGAAAAACTTCAATTAGAAGCAGAATCTCAACTCGTTGCCAAAAATAACGTGTCAGCAAGCGTTCCAGATGTTGAACACCCAAGATTTGAACTGCATAAGTTAATTCCTAACTTCAATCCCGACACTGATGATATCTCTATTTTCTTGCACCTATTTGAAAGACAAGTGAAATTTCTAAAAGTTCCGGAAGTACAGTGGGTACCTTACTTAATTGCTGTTTTACCAAGTGAAATTACTAAAATCATCGCACGTGAACCTGATGACAGAGCTCAAGACTATGAATATGTTAAAGACATTCTCCTAAAAAGATTTAAGATGAGTGCTGAACGCTTTCGACAACTCTTTGCGACTCACAAGAAGAGTGCTGAATCCACTTGGAGGGATTACTATTTTGAACTCAGAACTTATTTTGAAAGTTGGATCAAAGAAGTTAATGTGGATACTTTCGAAAAACTTAAAGACCTAGTAATAACGGACCAAATTAAGAAGAAAAGTCCTTCTGACTTTAAAGACCACCATATAGATGAATGGGGATACCTCTGTTCGCCTGTGGAACTGGTGGAAAAGTTGGATTCCTTCGAGAATCACCGAAATAACTTCAAGAAAGAAGGAATTATTACAAATAAAAGAAAATCATTCTTCAAACCTGTAGAAAGAACGGAAAGATACTTGCATCCCAAAAAAGAGTTCCATGAAAAGAAATTTGAGAATACAAAACCGAAAGAAACATCTACTATCCACTGTTATGGTTGTGGCACACCTGGCGTAACCAAGCCCAAATGTCCAACCTGTTCTCCTGCAAAGGGCAGAACCGAATTCAGTGCTGTTACGACCTCCGAGTCACCTTCTACTTTGGTTGCTTTCCTTCCTGTCCGAATCGACCAAGTTAATGGAATTGTCTGTGCTGATTCCGGAGCCACACGCTCCATTGCTGGAGAGGGTTTGTCCAAAATTCTTCAGAAACAAGGTGCGAAGTTTGAAAAAGAATCGATCAACTTGACGTTTGCTGATGGACGATCTTCTGTTGCTGAAGTCCTCACCACCCAGGTGAATGTCCAGATAAAAAAATAGAAAAATTTTAACCTCTTTTATAGTTTTGCCTGACACCAAAGGAAACAGAACATTGCTAGGACTTGACTTCTTACATAATGCAGGCCTGGTTCTTGACCTTAAGAGCCACAAATGGTATTTTTCTGATAGCCCTTACAGAAAATACCCTTTCGAAAAGGACATTCACCTACCTCAGTCTCCACACTCGGAATACGTTTCTGAAGTAAAAGCTGAATCCTTACGAGAAAATGAGGGAACCATTCTTACCACACAGCAGAGAACCACTCTCAGTGTTGTATTAAAGGAATTTGAAGAATTGTTCAAACTAGAGGGAGATCCTACACCCTATATCGAACACCATATTGACACACAAAACAGACCACCTGTTGCTGTTCCTCCATATAGAGTTTCTCCAGCCAGAAGAGAAATTCTAGAAGCTGAGATTAACAGACTTCTACATGAAGGTATCATCGAACCTTGTGAATCACCGTATGCTGCTCCTGTTGTTTTGGTCCCCAAACCGAATGGAACTTTTCGTCTTTGCGTCGATTACAGGAAGCTGAATTCTATCACCAAAACTGATGCATATCCCTTACCAAGGATAGACGATCTTCTCCACACTGCCAAACACACGCAGTACATGAGCACCATTGATTTAAAAGCCGGATATCACCAAGTGAACGTTTCTGTTGCTGACAGAAACAAAACTGCTTTTACATGTCCTTTTGGAACCTACCGTTTTGTGCGCATGCCCTTTGGACTAAAGAATGCACCAGCAACTTTCCAAAGATTGATTGATGCCTTCAAAAATGGTCTGAAAGATGTGAGTATCCTGTCCTACCTGGACGATATTATTGTACTATCTCAGACCTTTGAAGAGCACATAGAAGATATGAAAAAAGTCTTCCAAAGACTGATGCATTACAACTTGCGAGCAAATCGCGAAAAGTGCAATTTTGCATGCTCAAAAGTTAAATATTTGGGACACTTCATAACTTCAGATGGTATACAAGTCGATCCTGAGAAGACATCCGCCATCCAGGCTATGCCTGAACCCAAAAATGTGAAGCAAGTGCAGTCTTTTCTACAAACATGTAGCTGGTACAGACGCTTCATTCCGAATTTCTCTAATGTTGCTAGACCCCTTAGCAATCTTACCAAGAAGACCAGTCTTTGGCATTGGGAACAAGAGGAACAAAAGGCTTTCAACACCTTGAAACAGTTGCTAATTTCCCCTCCTGTTTTGAAGCAATGTGATCCCGCCAAACCGTACATGCTTCGGACGGATGCGAGCAGTTTTGCTGTGGGAGCTGTACTCTCTCAAGGTGAAGTTCCAGATGAACACCCCATTGAATATGCCAGCCGTCTTCTGACCGCAGCAGAAAAGAATTACAGCACAACTGAACGAGAAGCACTAGCTGTGGTGTGGGCTCTTCAGAAATTTCGTGGATATATAGAAGGTGCTGAGATCACTGTAGCATCAGACCACCAGCCTCTACGATGGTTGATGAGCTTGAAGTCCCCTTCCGGTCGACTAGCTCGGTGGGCTCTCCAAATACAAGAGTTCAATCTTAAGATCTGCTACACACCTGGAAAATCCAATGTCATAGCGGACATGCTGTCAAGACCCTTTGCCGAAAGTCAAAGTGACAAGTGTGAAGTTGATCACTTCTTCGCAGCAGACCTACCTTCTAAAAGTACTAAAGAAGTACGTGAGTCCCAATTGAAAGATGACAACCTGCGTCAGATTGTTGAAAGTTTTGAGTCTTCCCAGAAGGATGAAAATTTTGCCAATTGGACTGAGCGAGGATTTGTAATGAATCAAGGAGTACTATATCGTTACGTTCCAGATGCCGACACCGAGGAGGCACAACTTGTTGTTCCTTCCCATGAAATAAGTGACGTTTTAAAGCAGTACCACGATGCTCCTACTGCTGGCCACTATGGTGAAGAAGGAACCTATCACCGACTCTCACAACGTTATTATTGGTCAGGAATGCGGTCTTCCATTGCTGACTATGTGAAGAAATGCCCAGAATGTGCCCGATATAAATCAACCAATTTGAAACCCGCAGGACTGTTAAGAACCCCTGTCCAGTCACAAAGGTTCGAGACTCTATCAATTGACTTGTTCGGACCCTTGCCCGAAGGGGCTACTAATAAACGTTGGATATTTATAGTTGAAGATTGTGCTACCAGATGGATAGAGCTCTTTGCTCTCGAATCAGCTACTGCTAAAGAGTGTGCCATCACACTCGTGGAAGAAATATTTCTCAGATATGGCATTCCCAGACGAATGATAAGTGACAATGGACCACAATTTATAAGTTCTGTCTTACAACAAGTATGTTTCATCCTTAAAATCGACCAATGTCTCACGCCTGTTTATCACCCTCAGGCAAACCCAGTAGAACGCAAGAATCGAGATCTTAAACCACGATTGGCTATTCTCGTGGGCAACGAACACGATAGCTGGGAAACAAAACTTCCGTGTATTCGCTTTGCAATGAATACTCATAAATGTGAAACTACAGGATTTACTCCTGCCTTTCTACATTTTGGCCGAGAACTACGTACCATCTATGATGTAATGAATAATTTAACGTCTGTTATCGAAAACGACAACTTCGTTCCGGAGATAACGCCATACTTAAAACGTTTTTCGAAACTCTCCACCGAAATCAGAGATAGGATCGAGAAGAAGCAAGATCAAAGAAAACAACAGTTTGATCGTCGCAGACGACCGTTGTACTTCTCTCCTGGAGATAAGTAGATGGAAAAGGCGGGTTCTGGAACAGCGGTGCCGCGGTACCGGAAGTGACGTCACGTGGAGTTGAGTTGTTTTCTCCTGCTGCCGGAAGTGACGTCATAGACCGGAAGTTGAGTTGAGTTGTTTTCTATTGCTGCCGGAAGTGACGTCGTAAACCGGAAGTTGAGTTTAGTTGTTTTCTATTGCTGCCGGAAGTGACGTCATAAACCGGAAGTTGAGTTTAGTTGTTTACTCCTGCTGCTAAAAAATGACGTCATAAACCGGAAGTTGAGTTTAGTTGTTTACTCCTGCTGCTAAAAATGACGTCATAGGCTATAGGTTGAGTTTAGTTGTTTTCTTTTTAGTTTTTTTGGGATCTGGCAACACGAATATATATCTTTCGCAGAATGGCAACGAATTTATCATGGGAAGTGCATGTTATGAGCAAATTGCGGTGCCGTGAGTGACGTCACAGTCTGGATTGAACAAATTGCGGTGCCTTGTGTGACGGCAGACTCGGTATACGAGAAAGGACTCGTTCTTACATGTTTGATCATGTTCTCAATGCTGCTATGACGTCATCATGGGAAGTGCATGTTATGAGCAAATTGCGGTGCCTTGGTATTTTTTTTTTTTTTGCGTGTCAGATCATGTCCCCTGATACAAGTTCCTGTGTAGAAGCCTGTTTTCATTTCATTTCCAATATAAGTACTGCGGTGAGTTGTAATAGTCCTGCTTGCAGTTTTTTCATTGGTTGTCAACCGGTTTTCTGTTTGGAATAAACGACGTTCTCATCTGACCATCGCATTTTAAACTCTGAGGTCCTTTAGTGAACAGTGACTCTATCTCTTGCTTTACTGAAAACCTTTTCGTGAAAAAAAAAAAACTTTCAACCTAAAAGCTAAGGGGAAAAAATATGAAGCGTTTCAGCAATCAACCTAAAGTGTGTAAAAGAGTTCATTTTGATGATCAAGTGGTTCAATCTGAAGTTTCTAAATTAACGATGCAGTCACTTCCAGACACCATGTTTCATCTTGGAAACTATTCATTTATGTTGATTAACAACTTCATCGGCTCTACTCGAGTGCATGTGCGAAAATTTGCTTTGAATGGAAATGGTGACTTGCAACCAACAAAGGAAGGTATCTCCCTACATCCAAAAACATGGGATATTCTGATGAGAAAGGTAAGCAATTTTTTTGCACATGCTGCTGACTCTGACGTTAAAGTTTTACAGAAAGAAGTCTGTCTTTCGAAAGTGTGTGATAACGGAAAAATGGACTTGGTTTTACAAAGAGTATTTCAAAAAAGAGACCACTCCTTACAATTCCTACCCAACTCTATTTTTCTGAATTCTGATCAGTATTTTAAACTGTGTGAACACTATGAGAATGTATCGGATATACTGAAAATATCGCTTTTGAAATATTCCCTACCATATTATGTGAAAATGGAAGTGCAAAAGAACTTTCCCAGTGAGATTTACAAACTCTACTATGGTGATCCTGATAACCCTGAGGGTTGGAGAGAAGTTACAACTTCATTGTGTAAGTGCCTAAAGGATATTATAGCGCTTAACATTACTCTTCTTTTGGACTGTTTAAGTTGTAAAAATGAAATTATCGATCAATCTGTACATACATGCATGAACATGAGTGTTGATGAACGCTTTTGCGAATTCTTTACTCCAGCCTTATATTCTATAAACTGGAAAGATTTTGCTTTTAACTTTGTGAAAGAAAACCATGGAATTATAAACTTTTTTTATATAATATTTGAGGGTGACTTTTTTGAATGCTTGAATACAACTGATGTTTTCAATAATATCAGAAATATGTATGTAAAAGATCTGTAAAAATAAGTATAATATATTCTCTAACAAATGTAACTGAGTAACATCTTACGTGCTTTTAATAAATGTTGATGTTTTTCAATGGTGTGTTATTAAAATTATTCTTTAACAATCATGAATTACTGTGAGAAGTTTCAAAGAATTTTTACCATTTTTTTTAATTATCTAATTTAAAGAACATAAACTAAAATTAAGTTTAATTTAATTACTAGAAATAGAAATTCTTTTAAGCAAAATGTTTTACTCAGAAATTAGAATATTAATTCAGATATTAGAAACACTATTTCTTTTTTATTCTTAAAAATTATTTCCCATGAAAATTTCTATTAAAAGTCATCAATAATCACATCAAATGCTTCAAAATGAAAATGTCTTTAAGTCTAATTTTTAGAACATATTAACATAAGAATTACATTACTAGGTCTTTAAGCAAAACATTTTAAGCAATATAATAGAAGCTATTTCAGAAAAAAGACATGTTTTATAAATTAAACACAATAAAAATTCATAAGTGTTTAAAATAACGAATTTTATTTCACCATATACTTTCAAGAAAAAAGTTACATAAATTCCTCCTGTTATAAGCAACAGTAATTTTCAGAAAAATTTTCATTTTCAAAGTTCTGCATAAAATATCTAATTTTAAGAAATAAAGCAAAGCTACATTTTTTTTTATTAAATTGTTAATTAAACTTTTAACAAAAAAAATTGTTTAAATCAACCACAAGAGAGTTCCTATAGTTAAGATTAATCA
Source organism: Meta bourneti (assembly GCA_933210815.1). Lineage (NCBI taxonomy): Eukaryota > Metazoa > Arthropoda > Arachnida > Araneae > Tetragnathidae > Meta > Meta bourneti. The sequence continues at coordinate 84,470 of CAKOFA010000001.1, read as the reverse complement.
ACAATGAATGGTTTAATGCGAGATTGTTTTAAACGAACTCAGATCTCAATGCTTTTTTTCAGTCTAATTTTCAGAATACATAAATCCTGTAAATTTTTTTTTTAGCTTTACTGCATTACTAGAATATTTATTTAATCAAAACATTTTTTTAAGCAAATATATTAGAAACACTACAAACAAATATAACATTTAATAAAAATATGTAACTAACTACAAAATTGATAATATACAGAAATAGTTACGTGCAGTTTCATATCAGTTAAATAGTAATTGATAACATTCTTTACAATATTTAATTAAAATGAGGTTACCTCTCGCAGTTCATGATGCCCCCAAGCGTATGTTGAAATACCGTCCTCGGAGACGAATCTTTTTTCATCACCCGGGGACAGTGCAAGTTTATTCATCTTTGAAGTAAATACCTCGTGTCCCACACTTCTAATGCTTTGCATCGTTGTGTATCGCTCATTTCCAGCAAATACACAATTTTTATAATCCTCGAAGGTTATTCGATTCTTCAAGGCCGGTTTCCTCACACCTTTTAATTTTTTTACAAGGTCTCCTCCTTCCACTCTGTAGCAGTACACTTTGCGCCTTGTATATTTCAGCAATTTCTTTAGCTTCTTCCACCAGCATCTCCATAAATTTTTTAGGCGCTGCAGCTCCTCGGTAAACAACAGGTGCCTTATATTGTCCATGGGAATATAAAATATAGTAACAAAAGGAGATACATTTATGCTTTTGATATGGCATGGAGAAGGAGGCTCTTAGGTTCGGCTCACACACATCAATTTTTTCTGTAAGCGCTTCAAAATCAGCAACAATGATAAAAGGAATTTTTTGCTGATGTTTTGTGTTTTTAAATGAAATAAAATCACCTTTCAGGGGCATTTTTACTTTCGCCACATCATGCTCGGAGCACAACACTTGATGCTTTGACAAAAGTTCTGACGACCCGAAAGCATTGAGGCAGCGACGGCAAATGTACTTTCTATTTTTGTGATTTGAAATTTGAGATGACACCAAACGCGAAAGATCTTTAATCCACGCGTAATGGGCAGTGCCTTCAGTTTTCAAGTATAGAAGGTCGATGTGTGAGGAATTACATACTTTGCTTATACACAGAGGATAGATTTTAAATTGATCATTGTAGGAAAACACATTTATAGAAATATTATTGCGCTTTTCAAATTTTGGAATATCAGAGAGACTCACCGGAAATAGTATTCCATCAAAGTTCAACGAATCAGCATGCGATTCGTAGTGTGATTGTCTATGAGCATTTTCATCAACGGGATGCAGGGCTGACAAAACGGCCCATTTGAAGCACTTATTGTCATCATTTTTAACATTTATCACCGCATGTTTTTGCTGAATCAATGGTGGCAAAGGAATATAGGATGTGGCTTTTAAAGGATTGTAACTATTTACTCGCAATTCCAAATACAAAATTTCCATCAGCCGCCATCCAGACTCTTTTTGCTCAAATTCCGATGCTTCTCGACACAACTTGTCAGCAGCTTTGGCATAAAAATTTGCCAATTCTGTGGTTCGAAGCACTACATCGGTTTTTGTTTTGAAGTATTTAACTTCGTCAATATATCCACCGTCCACAGTTTTTTCATATCCGCAAAACAAGCGAAAATTGACTTTTAGTTCACGTTGCGGTAAAATGTCATTCAGATGATCACACACATCGACTTCCACCGAATTCAGGAATCTCTGAATGTCCAAGAACCCAAGAGAGTTTTCTATTCGGTATGTCTCCAGCACACCGTCAAAAGCACGTTCACTTTGTTGCAGGTTGACACGTCTCAAACGAGGCCTCTTCTCTTTCGGTTGCACAATATTCGATTCAGATCGCTTTTTCGATGACCCAGGAACAGGTTTGTTATGAATCTTACGATGACGTTGTAGAATATCTTTGCGATTAAACACAGACTCACAAATATCACATGAGAATGAGGATGTTCCGCTATGCTTTACTCTGTTATGCCGCAACAAACTTTTCTTAACCGTGAAAGAAACGCCACAAACTTCACAGGAAATCATATCGAAGTTATATTCAGCAGTAATCTCAATTAAAACGTTTCAGCAAACTCAGATAATGGTGCTCACCAAAGGCTGAGAAAAAAAGCAAGTAAAATGCAATGATCCACCTAAAACGTCTTTATATCTGCTGGTTAAAACTTATTTCTATTGCCACTAAACATGGAATAAATAGTTGACAACCAATGAAAATATTCCAAGAAGCACTAATACTACTCAATGCGTTATCTAAACTTGAAATGAAATGAAGACATGTTTTTGCTGGAACGCCACGTGGTGTTAACAATGCATGGAGGAATGTTGTTAGAACATGTTTTGCAGGAAAGTCGCGCGATGGTGTTGACAATGCATGGAGGAATGTTGTTAGAACATGTTTTGCAGGAAAGTCGCGCGGTGTTAACAATGCGTGGATTGTCGCAGATGCATATCAGTGACTAGACTTATTATCTTGAAGTGAGAGGGTCCCTTCCAGTGTAGATAAAACTATTTACCATACAAATGTGAAAGATTACTTTTAAGATTAACTTACTAAACAAGACATTAGCATATGGCATTATGTCAAAAGGATCTCTAGATGAGCTTCGTCTAAGTTAATGTAATTTTATAAAATAAAAAAAAAAAGAAACAAGTCAATGTAGTTAGATAAATAAAACATTTTTTTTATTAATAAGGTATCCATGACATAATTTTCATATTAGATCTTGTTCTACGCTTAGGATTAACAAAAACCTTCGGAATATTCAGTTCGTGAATGGCATTCAAAAATTGAGAAAATCCATTTATTTCTTCTTTGTTAGATGCATCATTTACAACCGATTGAATCAAGTCGATCACATTAGAGTGTGGAATCAGCTTTCCCTTATGAATGATTTCTCCTCTCTCATTCCAGTTTATGACGTGTTTGTGCTGTTTTAAAAATGATAAAATGTTTCTAGTCATAGTCTTTTTATTTCTGGGCGCTGCATTTAATATCAGCTGATCAAGAATTTCAGTTGAAGGTTCCGTTTTGATAGAGATTTCCTCGGACGATTCATGAACCGGAAGTCTTTCTCTCTGTTTCTGACCAGGAGTAGTTGTGTATATTTCTTCAACAGGTTTCTTAATAGAGGGATTATGTGTTTCAACATGAATACGCTTTTGAAGAACTTGATGGTAAAGCTTCACTTTTTCATCGTCAGAAAGCATGCGTTTCAGTATTGCAGACATTTCTTTGTCCAGATTCGATAAGTTTTCTTCGGTAGGTACATGTTTTGAAAGTTGATCATGAGGTACCAGAACAAATTTTTTCGCAAACTCCATTACTTAGCAATAAGACTTGTTAAAACACTCAATGCGGCTGGAATCAGCAAATTTAAAAACCCTCCTTTTTGCACTAAAAGCTTGCGCTTCACATACAATGGTGTTTTTTTTATCAGCCAATTTTCTGAAGGTTGTTTTGTATTGACGGAATCGAGCTTTTTGAGCTGGTCTTAAAGGCACATTGCCTTTTATAAGATTTAAACAATATTCACAGATGCATTTCAAAGTTGATTTCGGAACTTTCCTTATCAAGGATTTCCTCAATTCAGGTTTGCTTGCACTAATGGCCAGCAGTTTTTGAACGTCTTTCTTATTCGGTGGCATACTTCAAACTAAATTGATACAACTAATGTCGTGGTTGATAAACATACGTTGTTTCTCCTGGTAATATGTTGGTTCGCAAACGCATGGACTCCTCGGTATCAGGTTTTAAATCAATCAATAAATAGCTGTAAGGTCTCATTGTTGCGTCTTGAAAAGCTTCCATGAAAAATTTTGTATTATGAGGATACAATTGTCTTCCAAGATGCGTAATTTGATTGATATCTCTACGTGACTTGAATAAAAACATATAATGGCTGTTTAGCGATACTTCTCTGAACTCTTTACCTTTATGAAAAATATTTTGAGTCACTGTGATGATTGATAGATTGAGATGATGTGAGCCTTTAGTATACAAATTTGTTAAACGTTTATCGTTTCCGCATTCAACCATTAGATCATCGATAATGAAGAGTGTATTTCCATCCAAATAATTTTTAAAATTCTCTGGGAATCCCTCCACAAAGGTCACATTTGTTATCTTTTCATACAAATCCTGATAGATACCGTAAAACCATACAACTTTGTTGATATTTGCATGAATCACCTCTGTTCGGTGTTCGAGAAGTTTTTTTAAAAAGTATGACTTTCCACATGAAGTCGGGCCTGAAACTAGAGCAGTAAAAGGATGTCGTAGCACTAAAGGATTCATTGTGTCAAATGAAGAAAGAAAAGTCATTTCATCTAATTTATAATATTTTTTTTTATTGAAACAATTTCACATATAAATTATGGTTTCTTTTAACATAATTATACATAATAATATCATTATTCATTGAATCATGTCCAAACTTAGATAGAATTTGCTTAAAAGAATTATTTCTACATCGCTGTTTAAGGTAATATATGCAGTATTGTCCACAAACAGCTGTTCTGAAGTTTTGTAGCGGGAAATCGTTGTACGTCACATTGGAAAATTTTTTAAAATAATAGCGGATGTAATTGTTGAAAACTTGAGGGGAACGTCCAAAGGAGTCAAAGAATTCTATATTTCTCGACGATCTCAGAAAAACTGCTAACCAGTGAGTACCTTCTTCGTGAGCAGGATCTGTGTTAATAACCATGGCTGCTGGATAATGATTCAATCGCATTGGAATATTATCACAGGCAAACACGCCAATGAAACAATGTCTTGTGTAAGCATCTCTTTTCAGAATTTCATTTATTTGAATTGAATTCATATTGAAAAATCACATAATACATTGCGCGACTTGGTTATTTCAATAACACTTTGAAATTCGGCATATACCAACACTGAAATGGTCTTTGGTAGAGCAGATGCGAATTTCAATTCTATGCGTAAATTTCCTTGTTGTATCAAATTAAGGTGGTTTCCATCGCAAAGATCCGGAGTCAAGTCGAAGGAATATAATGAATATCCTTTTGCAAACTCATCCCTATTTATGTATATTCCTTTGTCTGATATCAATTTTCCACTTCCTAACAGTAGACTGTTATATGCTCTTATATATTGATCGCTAGAAAAATCCGGTGTGATAGGTTTGAAAGCGATTGGATTTCCATCCACATACACACCGATGAAGTTTAAATCATAGTGTTTGAATTCCAAAGGGTTCTTCTCAAAATTTCCATTGGAAGCTTCATTGTCTATGGTGGCGATAATTAGTTTATTTGGCATAGCACCGAGAAAAACATTATCCTGCTGGAAACTATAACTTCCACCTGAGACGGCGTACATTTTACATAAAATTCGATCAATGGGATATTTAGCGTTTGATTTCTCAAGAGCCTTTGCATGTCCTATTAGAACACCTGGGGACAATTTTTGTTTCCTTATAAAAATAGAAGCATGATCAATACTGATGGTGTAATTTGCTTTCTGCAAAGCCATCAGACAGAATTCCGGCTTGTTTCGTATCAGTCTAATCTTCAAATCCACCAAGTTCAGTAAAAGTCTATCTTGGTGGAATATATCGCAATGCAAGTTTCCAATCATATCTAAAACTTTGCTTTGGGCAGTCATTGATGTCCTTTTCTTTAAACCTTCGTTTCCTTTCGATGGATCATTTTCCCCAATATGATCGGCAGTGTCTTTATAAAAACCTTCCGAGGTGAGAAAACTTTTCTTGTAATCCGAACCGTAATTTAGCAAAGTTTCGATGTAAGCTCTGTATGGATACGTATTACTGGACGATGAAATCAGACGATCATTCAAACTCACATCTACTTGAGAAAACAGGGAATGCAAGAACAAATTTATAGGGCCTACAGGTTCAGTATCGGGTAAGTCGGCGCCGTTCTTTAAAATGCGTACTTTTAAATAAAGCTGTGTGGCTGATAAATCAATGTATTCCTCGCCGCTCCCCGAAATATTAAATTCTATGGGTGACTCATCTTGTATATTTGCAATTGGGTAGTATTCCAACCATTGTCCTTTTTCTATTGATGTTTGTGTCGGAGGAGTTAAAAACAAATCAAGCTCGCTCTTTACTGAGGGATAGGAATCATTACGTATTAGAGCCATGTTATGGATAGTCGAAAATATCTGACGTGCTCTGCTTGCGAGATTTCTTTCGAATGAAGCGTTTCTTAGTAAGACGTTTCCTTTTATGTCCACCAACCATCGATTTCACTTTGGTTGCTGCTTTATCAGATAGAACACTTGCTGCCTCTTTTGCTCTTTCTTTTGCTGACGCCTTCAGATTTTTCCCTTGTACGTAGTCGTTGGCAATATCCACCCCAGTCTTGAAGGCCTGTTTTCCAAAAACCTTTGCACCAGATTTGAATAACGGCAGAATCATTCGGTACATACTTCTAAAAATACCTCCAATACCGCTACCTCTTTGTAAAGAAACTCCCTTGTAGAAAGATAAACCATTTCCAGCTTGATTTGAATAGTATTCCTCGTAAGAACGAGTGCAGCAATGATATGGTTGATACATGACTTACAAATGCTTTAGACGAAAATGTAGTTTCACGATCACTTTCCCACGTTCAAATGACACGTATCGTCCTGTGTGCGTCTTTATAACTATTTCGATGGTCTGAAAATTTTTTCTAGAAATCGAATAATAATGAGGTCTATCGAATAATTCATGTACCATCTGACCGTCTATACCTCGAACTGTAACGATGCGTAATAGGGGAGCAACGACACCACCGACCACTTGAGACTCAATTATATCTGTATACACGTACAGCAATTGTAAGTCAACATTAGGATCTGCCACAAAAGGACTCTCAATGCTCAAGGTTTCAGAAACATTATTTTCCCCAATTATATTATTGGGCTCAAAACCCAAACATTGCGCTAATCCATCACTCAGTTTCAACTTTGAACCTTTAAACAACTGAAGTTTAACTTTCTTATTATGTTTATTGTAATTCATTTGTATTTGAATGCGTTTTTCAAAAGCGTTTATAATGTCTTGCGGTGTTTCATAATAACCGCATGGAATACTGTAGTTCATTTTTCCACCAGAACCTAAATCATACTCATATTTATTGTTACCGTGAGTAACATTATTCCACATTTTTGGATAGATCAATTCAACTATGCCGCATTCCCATTCTCCAGACAGTTCAAAATTCTTCGGAAGTCTCGTTATGTAATGAGACAGAGCATTATCAGTGAAAACATCAATGCTTCCATCACTAGGAAGAGTTATGTAGAAACTCATTTTTCTTTATACAAATGATTGCTTTCTTACTCTCACACGTCTTTTATAGGGAAAACAAATTTCTGGAAGGTATCCAATCATTAAATTTATTCGAATATCCCTTAAACTTTACGAAGTACTCTATCACGTTTTTCCTCTTCCTCTTCTTCAGAACTTTATCCACTGGAAATTTTTCACTGTTCGCTACTTGTTGCAATTCTTCAGCATAAAATGTACCTTGAATGTCTTCATGTAACAAATCCTTAATTTTATACACGGGTATAGGGTTGGACACTAATTCGCGTATTACAAATAATTCTTCTGACCAATTACTTTCATATCCTTTTTCGAACGTTATTTTCTGCTTTGAAACTCTTACAATATCTCCCACTTTAAATTTGAAAATAGGTTTCTTACGCATCTGAAGTGCATCCCCATAAAGTTTTTTACGGACTTCATTTTCATTATCAATATTTACGCTAGATGGTTTTCTACCGATGCTCGAGTGAACGGTATTGTTGTAGCTGTGAACCAACTTTTTCAAAACATTAATGTAATTGAAAGTGTTAGCATGAGTAAAATATCGCCACATACGGGTTTTAAGTGTGCGATTGTAACGCTCAACAATGCTTGCTTTTGTCTCATTAAATGTAGAAAAGAAGTGAACTCCCTGAGATTTTAAAAAGGACTGAAATCGTGTATTCAAAAATTCTGAACCGCGATCGCTTTGCAATTTCAAAGGTTTGCGTTCCTCAAATATAATTTTAAAAGCTTCCACTATACTTTTACCAGTTTTATATTTCAAAGGTATAGCCCATGCATATTTCGAAAATACGTCAATCACAGTTAACAAATAGCAATATCCTTGGTTGAATTTGGAAAGACTTCTTAAGTCAACTAGATCTGCTTGATACTGCACTTGTGCACCTGAAACGTAAACGCGGTTACGGGGAAATACTTTTCTAATTGGTTTATGTAAAGTATATGCACGTTCCTTTTGAAGCATAGATCTTATGTCTTTAGCAGGGACTTTAAAAAATTTCTTTAAGGTTTGAACATTTCCCAATCCAGCAGGATGAGCAACGTCGTTGAATACTTTCTTCACCTCTTCCATGACTGATTATTTTTTGTGGAAGACTAATACATTTATATAGCTAAGATCGGTAGATATTCGTGGCCGAGTGGTTTAGTTGATCAAATACTCGGAGACGAGTATCTTTTGTCACGCGTTCAAGTCCTGAAAAAGTAGATAATTTTTCTCTATATAAAATTTAAAAAATTGTCTCTTCATTTTAAAAGTGATCGCCAGATGGCCCCACGGGTACCGAAGGTATCACTAAGTCATGACGTCACACAAGGCACCGCAATTTGCCGAACACGCCAGACTGTGACGTCATAGCAGCATTGAGAACATGATCAAACATGTAAGAACGAGTCCTTTCTCGTATACCGAGTCTGCCGTCACACAAGGCACCGCAATTTGTTCAATCCAGACTGTGACGTCACTCACGGCACCGCAATTTGCTCATAACATGCACTTCCCATGATAAATTCGTTGCCATTCTGCGAAAGATATATATTCGTGTTGCCAGATCCCAAAAAAACTAAAAAGAAAACAACTAAACTCAACCTATAGCCTATGACGTCATTTTTAGCAGCAGGAGTAAACAACTAAACTCAACTTCCGGTTTATGACGTCATTTTTTAGCAGCAGGAGTAAACAACTAAACTCAACTTCCGGTTTATGACGTCACTTCCGGCAGCAATAGAAAACAACTCAACTCAACTTCCGGTTTACGACGTCACTTCCGGCAGCAATAGAAAACAACTCAACTCAACTTCCGGTCTATGACGTCACTTCCGGCAGCAGGAGAAAACAACTCAACTCCACGTGACGTCACTTCCGGTACCGCGGCACCGCTGTTCCAGAACCCGCCTTTTCCATCTACTGAGATAAAGTATGGATTACCCTACATCCTGTTAGCAAGGCTCACTCAAAGCATACTGCCAAGTTTGTTCCAAAAAGGGATGGTCCATATATCATCCTAACACAGAAATCGCCGACAACATACGTAGTCTCAAGACTCGAATCTCCCGAAGAACCTCTTGGAACATACCATATATCTGCACTAACTCCTGCTCAGAGCAGAGACACTCAGCCGGTGGCTCCACTAAAGAAACGAGGACGTCCACCAAAGACTAAAACTACCTCTTCACTTTCTGGAGTGCGATCACCTCAACAGAGCTGTCCGCCACGCCGCCCTGGCAAACAAGACTGTTCTGGTTCCTTATCGGGACGCTTTCGCAACCAGAGGGGGAGATTGTAGCGCGGACATTAATACCACGCCATCTAAGACTTTAAAGACGCGCAGGCGCAGAACAGCTCCCCTGCGTGAATCTGAATGAGACCCGTCAGTTAGGACAAAGTAGTGAGGGAGAACAGTTGTCCCTTCTTCCCCGAGAATCTTTTTAACCTTAAATATTATGATACAGTGCCCATATAACGATTGTTTCTAATTAATGTCAAATGTTTAGTGTTCGTGTTTGTAAAAATGTAATGTCTTTTGTTAGTAAGAATAAACTTAATTGCCTGAGAGAGCTAGCCTTGTGTTATAGTTGGAGATTAAAATTGAAAAACTTCCAGCTTGATTTTCAAAAATAAAAGAGCAAACCATTGTGTAATTTACTGATAATTAAGCCTGCCTGTTCGGGAAATTGCATCCAGAAAATGTCAAATCCAATCCCTTAATCGATGGAATTTCAGGACATGTAAAATTGGAAAAAGCAAAATCAAGACAAGAAACAATACTAACGAGAAATATGAATACCCATGCAATGTAACACTGCTACTTAAGATGAATATTCTGGTATTCGAATACACAAAGTGAGTACTTTTGGCATCCGAATACCTAGGATGGGTACTCTTGTAACCGAATACCTTGGATCCGAGTACTTTGGTAACCGAATACTTGTATCTGAATAATCTTGTATTCGAATATCTTGGGTCCGAGTACTTTGGTATTCGAATACTTTGGAAAAGAATCGAGTACAATGAGTACTTTTGTATTCAAATACTCCCATGTATAATTTACACTTTTGAATCCTTTAGGTTTCATCCAGATCATACGACAAGCTTATTAAACTTTTTAGATTGAGCAATTCGACTTTAAAAAGAATTTTATAACATTTCGTGCCATTTGGAAATATGAATTAAAGGAGCATACGGTGGGTTTGTGCGCATACATTTTATAGAAACATTTTAGAAAATTGAAGCAAATTATCATTGAAAATAATATCCCTTGTTTGATTAAAGAAAGGAAAACGTGAAAAATAATTTCGTTTTTATCATTTCTGACTTTTTGTACAACTGAAAGATCATAATGAGGTCGTCTTAGATCAGAGGTTCTCAAACTTTTTCAGTCACGGAGCACCTTTGAAATTGGAAATTCAACGCGGAGCACTAAATTTTATCTCGCAGCTATATACTGTATTTAGTAAATAGAACGAAAAAATAGCATTGACGATACAAGGTGGTTTCGTCATTTAAGCTTGCAGGACATTAGAGAGAGAGAGATTTCACCGTTTAATTTTTTTTCTGCACTAATTTCCCATTGCAGACGGAAAACACACATGAAAAAAAAAAACATTTGAAAATAAATTTAGGGCTAATATTGCAAATCCACAATTTGTTATTTTATTAATTTGGCATTTGTTACAAATTTTTACTTGGTTTCGTGAAACAGAAATTTAATGAGAAGGATGAGGCAGTTTTGATTTGCACAATGAGATTACATCTGGCCGAATTTCGGATAGTTGCAACTGAATATCTTGCTCTGCATTGAGACGTGATCTGTATTTTGTTTTAGTAGCGGCGTATGCGGAGAATCCTGTTTCGCATAAATAAGTGGTTCCGAAGGGCAGGAGAATACGTTTCGCTTTATCTGCTAGGATTTTAAATTCATCTTTTAGCGTACACCAAAAATCTGAGATTGATTTCTCAGTTTCAAACTTTGATCTTATCGCTGTATCTGATGTCAAATCAAGCAAGCATTCATATTCCTGTGATGTCAGAGAGGATGGGTTTTTTTGGATATAGAGTATGGTGTTACAACCCAAACGTTTTCTTTTATGTTTTCATGCAGTCCTTTTGGAAAATAAGAGTTCAAAGTATCAATCAAACGAAAGAGATTAATTTCAAATTCGTTTAAGATATCCGCAGGAATGTCTTATTCGAGTTCTCCAAATCCTTTTGTTAGTGGAAAACAATCCAGGCTTCCGTTTTTGATTGACTCAACCCAATACTTCAGAGAGAGTTTCTTTTTAAATCCTTCCACTTTATCAATAGCATCAAAAACAGCTACTGCTTTTCCTTGAAATGAGACATAAATCATTAACTTTTGTAAAAATATCTGCCAAATACACCAATTTCATTAGCCAACGATCATCACAACTTCTCTCCCAAAGCAAAATCATTGTCACTCATGAAGATTCTGACTTCATTCCTGAGTTCAAAGAGGCGCATTATACTTTTACCACGGGAGAGCCACCTTATTTCTGTGTGAAGAAGTAAAGACGTATGCAAACTCACCATATCATCACAAAAGATTTTGAACAACTGGTATTCTTAGGTCGTGATTTTATAAAATTTATTATTTTAACAGTTTCATCCAGCTTTTATAAAAGGTGGCATTTTCTTCATTGCAAGAGCATGTCGATGTGTCGATGAAGTACGCAGTGGCTACTTCTGCACCACTTGGCCTTTTTTATTTTTGCGATTGCACCAGATACCTTACCAGACATAGCTTTCACTCCATCTGTGCACCACATCAACATAGTTATCCCATAGGATGCTATTCTCCATGAAAAATTCATCTAATAATTTAAATATTTCACCGCCACTTGTGGTAGTCGGTAATGGCTTGCAGAGAAGTAAATCCTCTTGAAAAGAGTCCAAATATAAATAGCGCACAAATACCATAAGAATTGCCAAACCAGCAACATCGGTTGATTCATCCATTTGAAGCGAAAATTTAGTGGATTTTATACGAGAAATTAAAGTAGCTTTCACATTCTCTGCTAAGTCCCAGATTCGTCGCGAGATTGTGTCATTTGACAAAGGATTTGTGTCTATCACTTTTGCAGCCTTTACGTCAAACATGCATTCGATAATGTCTTTTACACAAGGCTTGATAAGGTTTTCAGCAACAGTATGGGCTTCGCTAGCTTGAGCAATTCGGTAACTGACTAAGTAAGATGCCATCAAAGCCTTTTCGTTGACAGTTTTTGAATGATACGATATACATTTCTGGACTCTCCTGAGTTCAATATACTTCCTTCTGAAAAAATCAGTTGGTTTATTCTTGCATTCTGGATGGACCCCTCAAAATGACGACGCATTTTTCCTGGAAACATTGAACTGTTCGACAAGACTTGGTCACAAATTACGCACTGAAGTTTATTATCGGTGGTCTCGGCGAACCCAATATCCAAATAAGAATCGATACTTTCGTTTTAAAGTTATTTTTTAATTGTGGAACTTGTATCCGAGGAAGTAGAGCTATGCAACTTGTTCAATAGTTCAAGTACTGTTGCATCCGCAGTCAATGATTCATCCGAAAAACCAGCTTGTACAGCAGCAGTAACACCTATATCTTCTTCCGCACTGCAATTAGAAAGTAATATGAACATTATCTGTATATAACAGCATAAATTCAGTAAAAAGTTTAAATAAGATATTGCATCTAAAAAGATTCATTGAGGGGTTTTTAAAAGAAAATACTGTAAAACTTTAAAAAATCCTATAATGCAAAATCTTATACGTGAAGAGTAATATTTGATTTTTAATTTTTCAAGATTTTAAAATATCGTAATGAGTTTAACCATTTTGATACAGGAACGATAGTCAACAGATTGCAGGACTAGGTGTACGAAAATGGACAGCATATAGTTTTCATATGCTTGAGAAGAAGCAAAACAACGAATTATAAACAACAAACAATTCTCAACTTTTTTTGTTTATTTTACAATTTATGGTATTTTAAATTATATTTGAAATTTCATCTACAAACAAAAATTACTGTTTACGGCATTAAAACTTAATGTGTAAAATAAATTTTTACTTTTTTAAGATTACTTAATTTAAAGATTTAATTTTTTTTCTTTGTTATAAAAAATGAAAAGCTAATAAAATTGAAATGCAATAAATAATAACATTTTTGCTTATTTCTCTTACTTTCTCGATTATGGAATGTTTGCTTCAGTCTGTAGCCATGACTTTATATTTTTTTAATTTAATACGGTTAATTTTTTTTAAAAATAAAAGAACTAAATATCTTAATATATTTGGGGTGTTGCGTCCCCTCAAACATCAAATAAAACCAAAACGAGTACATACCTCTTAGATGTTGATACTTCCATGTCTATTCCAATTGTCTTGGCAAAAGTTTTTATGTTTTTTAAGGACCCCCGTCTCCAGCCAGCGATCCATTGAAAGAAAATCGACGTTATTCCCGTATCACTAATTTAGTATTTGAAGAAACCTCCACAAGACAGATATTTTGTCATCAAAACGAAAAATCGGAAAAGCTACAGAAAATTGATTTTTAAAAATAATAAATTACATATAATAAACTTTATAATTTGTCGGTTCTCGACTGAATGTTGACTAAAATGCAACTGATTTGAGAAGTGAGTAACTGGTTTTATATGCAATAAAAAAAATTTCCGATAATTCTGGAAAGGTGTCGAAGCTTCTAATTGTTTCTGCGAATGCGGAGACAGTGAGTCCAGCCTCTGTCTGGCTCCGTGTTGTCTGGTTCTGTGTTGTCTGGTGTTGCCTTTTGACGTAAATTTGTTTTGTCGACTGGCGGACGAGAAACTGATACATTGAATGCCGACTACCTTTTTATATAGTCAATGTTTCACCTAATCGGTGATAAATGATTTATACTCGATTTTTTTCTTACACACCGAGAGCGCAAAAGGTCATGATATTCAAATATTTTTGTCCCATTTTTTTCGTAAAAGATATTTTTAATTTTAAACTTTAAAATGTTTAATAAAAATATTTTTAATTTTAAACATGTCCTACCTTTTCGCGGAGCACTGGGAATTATTTTGCGGAGCAGTAAGTGCTCAGCGGAGCACAGTTTGAGAAACGCTGTATGAAAAATATTTGGCGAGTATAAAAACCTTTAGATATTTTTTTATTATTGAGGCACAATTTTATTGAGCATATTTCTATTTATCCAGTAGACTTTAAAAATGTTGCTCCTGTGTTTGAGAAAGGCCATGGAAGTATTACAAAACAAATCTGATCGATTAATTCAGATCAGGCTCTTTTGTCTTCGTCTCAAATTGTGATAATTATTTTAATTCTTAAGAAGGCAGACATACTTGACAATGGAACACACATGCATAATTAACTGAATAAACAGAATAGCGTCAATTAAATAAACGAATCGCATGAACCAAAGGAAGCAACTAACTAAATTAAGAGACGCTTTGTTTTTTACTTCTGCTTTCCAACAGCCTCTCCGGCGCACACGACATTAGTTTTTATAACCTCTATGCTTGTGCGTCCTAATTAAGCGAAACGATATCGTAACTCGAGTTACCCACGAGCCCAGTAAAATATTCTCAATCCGTCTCCGCGAACTAATAACGAGTGTCACGCGAATCTGGCAGCGGAATGTTAGTTCAGACACTAATACTTAACTAATTGAAATTAGGGAGAATCGATAGCAGACATCTGCTCTGGACTCACGAAACTCTTTTCGGAAGCTAGCTTAGAAAGTACTTATTATCAGGACAAATTTATTGCTTAGAGATGCACCATTAGCGATAACGTTTGATTAATTGTTCCGAAATTATTCGATAACTAACATTGTTCTACGTAACTTTTTACTCATTAGAAAGTTGAAAAAGTCTAGAAAAGCTCATAATAAAGCCAAATTCTTTCCCCCATATATTACCATCTTTGTCAGTTGAAACTGATTATTTTAAACTAATTATTGTAACATATTTCATTAATTTAATGTAACATGTTATATTTGCATGTTAAATTAAATTTTCTATGAATTCGATTCTTTTGTATGAATAAAATTTTTAATAAACCAAACCAAATTTACATAGAATACGCAAAAAATCTGACGTTTTAGTCATATTTTTAACTTTGTCTTATTAATTTTAAAACGATATTTAATTAGGTGAAATAATTAGCTAAAGGATAATAAAGGGCTCGATCTTAAACGCGAACCAATCAAGGTTGCACGAGTTATGTGCTCCAAGCGTTCCAAAAGTCTCGTTTTTTTCATTTTGCAAAACTAGCCACCAGCAACAAAAAAAATCACGTTTGCGTGGTGTGGGAGTTTTGAGAGTAGGGTGCCAGTTTAGATTTTGATCTCGTCATCCTGACCGTGGTTGAAAGTTACGAGGTGTTGTCCTCGATCCTGCCCTTCGGAATTGATCCCGGACCATCGCCAATAGTCCGTGCGACGTAAATTCAACTACCCTACCACCGACAAAAAAAATATGTGAATGGAACGAATGAAGATTTTTCTGAGTGCGGCCAGTGTTGATCTGTTTTCTAAGATGGGACGAATGCAAATCTAATGCAATTCAAGACAGCATTTTCAATGCAAAGTTGTTGATCTTTCTGACCCTCCTCTGCCGTTAGATTGATAATTATGTCTTTTGAAGTTTGAATTTTTCACCTCAAATTTTAATATTCTTCAAGCATCATTAATACAAGATTTGATTCAATTAACTAACAGAACGAATAAACAAAATTTGGAAGATTCTAACATCTTATCCTCTCTTTTTTCCAAGGTGAGCTTTAAAATTAGATATTAACATACAGCTCTTTTAAACTAGTGAGCTCGGGTTTTTCAAAAATGAGTCACTGGTCATATTAAGATTCCAGTTGTAGTCAGAGAAATTTCCAAGCCATTTTAATCTATAATTACTCCGTTGTGTTGAGTTATTCTATGTTCTAGAATACTTAATTAATACTCATTTTTTCGTCTTGTATTTCAGAAATTTTTAGCACAAAAACCGGGACATTTGTACTGCAACATCTAATATGATCTATGTCAAACTAAGGAAAATTATTGACAGTATGCTTACAAGCAGTGGCGTTATTGGTAATCGTTGCTTGGGCGATTACCTTGATTTTATTTACTCTTCGATAAACAAATATTTCTACCTATTACACCAAGGTGCGTGACACAAATCGGCATTATTTTTATTGAGGAATAGAAACAAAAACTGAATGGACTTTGCAGGACTACCATTGTTTGGGTGGTATGCATCGATTTTTGAAAGTCTGGTAGTGGAAGTAAAGCATGCGAAATTCAAATATCCAATTCTTTTCTATTTTTCTCAGACGTGTTACCGTTTTCTCATTTGCGATACGCTTAAGGACCAACTTCAAAAAGAAAAGGCCTCACATGTTTTCACGTTGGCATGGTGAGGAAGTTCGGAGAGTGGTATGCCAGATCAGGCGTTAACCTCGTCATTTGACCGGGATTCAAAATTACGGAGAGTTGTTCTCGTTCTTTCCCTTGGGTATTGATCCCCGACTGTCGCCAATAGCCCTTTGTGTTGCTCCAGTACGACGTTAATTCAAATATCAGCAGTTAGCTTTACAGAAAAAACCTCAGAAGTATGAGAAGGATTTTCAATGCGAACAAACACAACAGACAGAAAGCGGAGATTTTACTTCCGTTACCCAAACGCTTTCACGAAACATTTAGAGGTTACCTTAAAATGTAGTTTTTCGCCGTTTCGGCGACATTTGGAGTTTAATCTAATTGGAGTTATTGAGTCAACCATAAATTCGGAATGAATTCTTTGGAATTTTTATTGACGAAATGCTGAAATCGTATTTCATGATTTCACAAACGTTTCGAAAGCAAGACAAGTGTGCCACATCCGGAATACGTAAATTAAACACATTCTGCCACAGAAACATCGTTATCTGACTGGTTCAAAATTACGAGGTACTGTCCTCGGATCCTTCCCTTCGGGGTTGATCCCGGACCCTCGCCAACAGCCTGTTGTATTGCTGCAGTGCGACGTTAATTCAGCAACCTACCTACCTGCCACAGAAAGATTTCCGCCACCTACATTTAGATTGACAGAAAAATCGTGCCGAGGTAGCCCAGTTGGAAGAGTAACGGATTAGCAACCTTGAGGGTTGCGAGTTCGAATCCTACCAAAGACCGTCGTGTACAAAGGGCGGCTGGTGCATGTTAAATTTGTCATGACCTCAAATGTCCTCATGTTGACATGGTGAGGAAGTTTGGAGAATGGGGTACCAGCTCAGGTGTTACCTCGTCATCTGACCGTGGTTCAAAATTACGTGGTGTTGTCCTCGGATCTTTCCCTTGAGGATTGATCACGGACAGTCGTCAATAGCCCGTTGTGTTGCTCTAGTGCGACATTAAAATACCTTCCTACCGGCAGAAAATGCCTGCATCTATTTAAGAATATGCTAAAGTTAATTATAATAGTTATTTTAATAAGCTTGAATTCGAGTATACCATGAAACCTAAAATTCATTCTGGTTTGAGCAACAAATTTCATTCTTAAAAACAAATATCCTATATTTAAAATTTGAAAGTCATTAAAAAAAATTGGTAGGTTGTGTTGAGGACAAAAACCGCTGTACTCGGGCCTGATGTTGAATTGTGAAATGAAGCAGACAGAAATTTGAACGATTGTTTTCGTGTGAATATTCAACAATTAATTTACAGTTTGATATTAATACTGAAAGATAATTTTAATGAGAAAAGACTTGTGATTATAGCGGAGTTGGTAGCTTTCGAATGACCACTTACTGCATGACACTATTTTTATCTTATGGATATTTATTCTAGAGTTTTAAAATCGTAAGACGAATTTGTTGTAGCGCTCTACTTTTCATGCATTCCCCAGTACTGTCCGATTTTAAAGATGTATTCACGTGTCAAAAATTATATACCAATAGTAGATTAATTAAACTCATCCTGTTAATCTACATAAAATTGTAAAAATTACGCCTAAAGCACATTTTCGAGTGATAAAACCTAAAAAAGTAAATTCTTAAGGGGAGGACCAAAAGAAGAATGAAAATATTCAATTACTTATCAGCTATTCAATTTGAAATTTGCAGTTTTTCATGTCTTTATTAAAGTATGTAGAATGTGTTTGCTGATTTGCTTGTGTGATTTCCATAGTTTGTGTTAAGTTTAATAGAATCATTCTTAAATGAAAAATATCTATACTTTGAGTTTTAGTACTTCCAGAGAAGATGTGATATCTCTATAATAATAATGGAGTGTTTGTTAGCGTATGAGAGATTTTCAGTGCAAACAAACCTGAGGGAAAATGGAGATTTTACTTCCTGTTATCCAAATGCTCTCGAAAGATAAATATCGGGAATACCTTAAAATGTAGTTTATCACCGTTTTGGTGAGGTTTGGAGTTTAATTTAACAAGAGCTGACCAATCATCTATCATATATCACTTTGGAATTCATTCTTTTGAATTTTTTCTGTCGACGTGCTGAAATAGTATTCGAAAACAAGTCAAATGACGTCACGTCCGCAATAAGTACAGGAACCATATTTTTTCGCCTCAAAAACACTACTGCAACCTTTATTTAGCTTTTAAAAAAAGCCTATTATTGAATATTTTCCTTCCCGTTTCAAGTTATTTTTCCATTTAGGGCCATTTTAAAGTAAAATCAATGTTTTTCGCATTTTGTGTCTACGTGTGAGTGCCCGTATTACTCTCAAATGGATAGATTGTACAGAAATTTTGTATACTTTGAATACATACTCACAATAACTTAGTTAATGAGCCCCTTGGCGTCCGTCTGTCTTCACGTTTTATATCTGTTTATGAGTTTAACATGTTTGTGCAAAATCACATAAAAAACTCAATTGTCTTGATAAAATGTTATGTTTTGTAAAACATATTGAAATTTAATGAATAAATAATAAACATTACTCAGTCTACATTTTTGTGCAAAGTTTCACTCTATATCTTCTTTCTTATCCCAGTGTAAAAAAACAAATTACACTAAGTCTTTGAGTCTGTGCAAAATAAGTTTTGGGGCAATGGCAGATGGGTCCTTAAAATGTCTCCATCTGTGGCTCCAATGCAATTCAGGATGTGAGTGAGAGGCTGGTAATAAGTACAATATGTGTACAGGTGGGAAAGGATTAATGGCCATCAATGAATATTATCTTTTTCAGATGGCCAGATCGGAGCCTGGCAAGCATAGAGAAAGTTTTCCGGGGCAAATTTAAGGCAAGCAGCTCTCCTGGTGTCCCACTGAGGTATCAGTGATGAAAGGGTACTGGAGATGATTTGTGCAATTTTTTTTAAGTACGGACAGGTTTACACTATTTTGGATGAATACTCATAGCCCTTGTCATACGTGAATTAATTCTAACCTAGCAGTGATGGTGAATCTCAGAAATGTAAATACCGGTAAGAGGTACCGGTTTGTTTATACCGGTACCTCTTACCGGTAAAACAAATATTGTCGACATGTCATAAACAAACCGGTTTAAAAATACCGGTTTGTTTATGACAAGTCGAATGTTCATAAAAATTTTCAATACTCAGTTGTGGTGATAGAGAACACTTAAAATGTTATTAATTTTTTCTCGAAAAGTATAACGTAAAACATAAGGAAATCAAGAACACATTTTTTAGATTATGAGCGGCTCTTTTAGTAAAACTAAAGATAGATGGCGCTAGTGGTTTTATGGTAAAACGTGATGTAATTCCGTTTGGTTACATGAAGTAATACCCTCGTCTTCCGGAGGTTTGCTTGTTTATGCCAAAAATTCCTCTCATAGCCTTTAATCAAATATTGTATATCTTGTGTCTGGCGCAGCATGACCACTGTGTTATAAAATCCAAGCAACCCAACCCATTTAATAGAAGACCTAAGGGGCACATTCTCGTTAGGTGTGTATGGGCATTACAACCTTGGAACCCGAGTGATCTGTCCTCTCCTGTTTTACCCCCACTTAGTCTGCTTTTTTTCTCCCTTGTTGTTGTCTTTTGTTTGGCGCAGCTTGGTCAAATATGGCCTTTGCGCCATAAAATCCAAAAACAACCAACCAACGAAGGCGGAAATTCTATATAGCATTTTGGTGAAGCAGCGCTTCTGGCAAGCATGATAAACTTAAAGCAGTGCACCTCACTTCCTGACTGAGGGTCGGAAACCGCAGAGAGTCATCGTTCATCTTGTTTAGTTAAAAAAAATGCTATTCGAAAGCTTTCACCGCTGTGATTGCTGTCCATGTAGGTAAAGCCAATATTCCATATTTGCTAAAGCACCACTGCAAGGCTAATCCATTTTCTCCAAAGTGGACATTTTCGAAGCATTCTATAAAATCCTCATAGTTGAAGCACACATTCCTAAAACAGAAATAACTACCCAATGGGGACTGTGTGACAGACCGAATGTGCTTTGGGTTAGTAAATGCCAAGACATTCATTCTTGAAGTCTAAAGAAAACTTCCTTTTTGTTTTGTATATTTAGACGACATTTTGTAATTCTCAAATGATGCTGAAGAGAGTATTATTTCAATTTACAAACCTTATTTCAGCACTTGAGTACTTATGGCTTGAAATCAAATGTTTCTAACTATGTCTTTGGGGTAACAAGACTTTAGTTCTTAGAACGGTATCTTTTTCCCTACATAGAATCAAACCACTTCCAGAGAAAGCCCGGGCTGTCCTCAATTACAAACTGGAAGCTCTACGGAAGTTTTTGGGATTTATCAACTTCTATCGTCGATTAACACCCGCAGCAACAAAATATCAACTGATTCTAGGTAGGTAGGTATTAAATTAAAGCCTCACTGGAGCAACACAACGGGCTATTGGCGACGGTCCGGGATCAAACCTCAAGGGTTTGATCCCGGAACAATCCGAGAACAATTCCACGTAATTTTGAACCACGGTCAGATGACTAGGTCACAAGTGAGCTGGCACGCCACTCTCCAAAATTCCACACCTCGCCAACGTAAACTGATTCTGGGAGAACTGTTGAAAGTCTCTCCCAGAAGAAACGTCGAAAAGAAAATTGCGTCGTCTACTGAAGCTGTGAAATCATTTCAAAAGAGCAAGTAATCACTGACCGATGCTACATTGCTTTTTTACCATCATCATCAACACCTCTCTCACCACATGTCGACACATTCAGCTATGCAATTGAGGTGTCTTGAACCAAATTATAGATTCCGAACTTCAGCTCTTAGGATTCTTTTCAAGAAAATTGAAACCAACAGACCGTGAGCTTTTAGCAGTCTATGCAGCCATCCGACATTTCAGGTACATGTTTGATGCATTATAATCTACACGGACCACAAGCCTCTCACTCATATTTTGGCCAGAAAAGTGACAAATGCTCGCCTCGCATTTCCTCCACTAATATGCTCGAAGTAATTGACTGTGCTGCCATTGATAAACCTCAAATGAAGACAAGAGTTCTCAATGAATTGCTCTCCTCAATTAGAATCTTGTATTTCAGAAAAATTGCTCTTCCCGACTTCTCCTTGGATATCTTTTGTGATTTCTCAGCAGGTAGGGGACGTCCATACATTCCAGAGTAGCACAGATGTGATGTTTTCTCATCAATATATCACACGATGCGTTTCTCAAAAAGCTTCATTTGTACCCCTAGGTCATCAGATGTTGCTAAATGAACAAAGCACTGCCTTGCATGTCAAAGATTGAAAACTCACCGCCATACAAGGGCACCTCTGGTATCATTTAAAGAGCCTTTCCATCGTTTGACCCACCTAGACCTGATTGGACCTCTTCCTCCATTAAATGGCTTTATCTATTATCTAACCATGATTGATAGGTTCCCAGATGACCTTACTCCCAGCCCTCAAAGATATCTCTGCAGAATCTGTCACTCAGGAATTTTATTCTTGCTGGATATCCCGGTATGGAACTCCCATAGCCATAACAACCGACCAGGGAAGATAGTTTGAGACTTACCAGTTCAAGGAGCTTGAGAAGCTATTTGAGGTTTGTAGATGTATAACAGCTGCTTACCCCAGCAAGCAAATGTCTTGATTGAAGAGCTGCACCGACCTCTGAGAAGTAACATCTAGTACCATGCTACTGAATAATGGGCAGAGAGATTCTACAAATCATTTTGCTTGGTCTTAGGTCAGCCCTCAAGGAAGATCTGGAATGCGCCAGCTGAGCTATTGTTTGGAACCATACTGTCTTTCAGGGGTGTTTTGGGGCCTAATTAAAGGTATTGGGATCCCGTAGTTTTCAGAAAAATTGAGAGCTCACATGCAGTTAATCCACCAAGAACCACAAGTCCCATGGTAAAGGTTCTACTTTTGACCACGCTAGCCCCTCTAGTGTGTTTCTGCGCAGAGATATGGCAAACTTTCGACTGTGGATCGGAAACCGCGCTCGCGTTTCTTGCATAATTAAAAAATGCTGTTTGAAAGATATTTTTCTCCGCTGTAATTGTTTTCTATGTATTGTGATATCCGCATAATTAATACGAAAAGAAAATGCTGTAAATCGAAATACATGTCTGTAAAAAGAAATACATGTAAATTCTCCTGAATAAAATTTTGGCTTCGAAGGATGTGTTGCATCTCGCCTTCTGGTTTATCCCCAACAGAAGTAAGGCTTTTGTCAGACTTCTGATAATGATTAATTTATTGATAAAATTATTACAAATAATTCATTATGCAATATTTTCAATATAAACAAACCACCGGATGACGAGGATTGTACTACCGATTACCCATTACGAATGCCCTTTTTTGCTTTTCTTCTTACTTATTTATCCCACTTGGCCTAGTCTGAGCTAGACCACATCCAAACGACCGTTAGCCTTGAGTTCATTGAGAACCAGCACCGGACTTTTTAAGAAATCCTCCCGAGCGATTATTACGATACAGGAAAGGTGCACATGTGATCCTGGTGCAAAGTGAAACATTTTTACTCTTCGTACGAACTCCATGGGCCTTAAATGCTAACTTCCGAATCTTATAAGGAGGTCTGATCCGTCCTGTCCCCATTGAACTCAAGGATTGCACGGTGACGATGTCCTCGATACCAGCAAGGCTGCTACAGCCAAAGCACTTGTGAAATAGTAGCATAAATTTTAAAATATAGTAGCAAAAAATATCTCTTAAACCCCCTATTATAGCAGCTGATACAAAATGAATAGGCTAAAACACAAAATGTACCAATTAAGTATGAAACAGACGTTGAAGATCTCGCCAAAGAAATTTAAACATTAAATATTTTCTTAATAAGGTTTTCATGACAATCTAACAACCACAGATTTCGATGTTTTTTTATCGTTGCCACGCCTTGGCACCAAAACTTCAAAATTAGCGTCTCTCCCTAGAAAAATTTTCCTTAAGAAAAATATTTCTCCCGACGTCTTTTAGTTAAAAAAAGGGACTAAATTTCGTTGATCTTTGTGAATTTAAAAAAAAAGTATCTAAAATTTTGCTGTAAAATACTCCTAGTCGCCGATGTTGAAAAACAGAAGCAAAAGTCGCTTTTTAGTCTCTGTACCAGTCACGCGCAAGAGGCCTCCCCAAAAACGCTGCTCTATCTTTTGTTTAAAAATAATACTAATATTATTTGCTATAACAATCCTGTTCTTTTCATGTTAATTTTAGTACAAAATTCGGATACCTCTAAATGACACAAATATCCAAAAAAAACCAGCACCTACACTATAAAACGTACATTTATTGACATAAAGATATGTACAATGATGTGATTTTTAACACAGATATGATCATGTTTTATAATCTTCCTTAGATTCTGCACTTACTGACTAATGCCCTTAAGAAAACTAAAATATTTTAATTTCTATACAACATTAATAGGTCCATTTTAGTAACTTGTAAGAATCTATAAGTTAAAAATTAATGATAGCTGTTCAAAAGAAATTTTGAAAAGAATAATTATTGAAATTTCTTTCTTAAATGCTGACAATTGACAGAATATTGACAGAAACTATATTGAAACTTATATTTCTGAAGTTTTCAACAGTTATCAGTATAAATGCGTGGCAAAAAGTTCCTAAAGTAACAAGCATGCGACAAAAAGCATTTCATATGACATAATAACGTTCGCGTCTGCGAGATATAACATTCCTATTAACTTTTACACACATCTTTTCAATTTAGTAGAGATAGATAACATTAAAGAATGCGTCCCTATAATATTTAATCGAAGAAACAAGAGGAGAAATTAACTGTCGCTAATGATTATAAACTAAACAGGAATAAATTTATATTTATTCCAATTTTCAAAACTATGCACAGAAATAAAAAAATACACAAAATTTTACACACACATCAAATATAAAAATACAATAAGATGAGTTAAATGCATTTGTATCTCAAGTACACTATCTGGCCATTCGTCACCGGACATTCCATACTATTAAGTTAAAGCGGACCCAGCACGACATCAGTATCGTGTAGGGCCACCTTTCGCCGCAATGACATCTGCAACTCTTCGAGGAAGACTTTCTACCAATTTTCGATACGTTTATGAAAGAATCTTGTACCATTCATCCTTCAAATTGGCAAACAACTCAGTGGTATTTTTTGGCCGAGTTGGCCTGGATCTTAACCGGCGCTCTAACTCATCCCAAAGGTGTTGAGATCTGGACTTTGGGCTGGCGAATGAAGTTTTTCTACACCCCATTTCCTCGAACCACGTGTTAATAACACCTGCTGTATGACATGGAGCATTGTCTGCTGAAACAGGTATGGACCAATACCAAAGTGTTGCCTCAATGTCGGTAGTGCAGAATTGTCCAGAACTGTATCTGCTATAAGAATATTCTAACCGTTGTATGACGTGTACGGTATAAGTTGTATGACGTGTACGGATGATACTAAGCGCTTTTCGAGGGGTGTCCGGTGACGAATGGCAAGATAGTGTATCTCGAAAAGCTTTTGAATTCGTATTAAATTTTAGTTGTGTCAGTGATGAAAAGTAGGGCGGAAAATTAAAATTTATAGAACAAGGAGGTTTGCTTTGAAACAAGGGAAGCTACATTATTTAAGAGGGTCTTAACTTTTGTCGACATATAGCTTTAATAGATGTTAGCAAAGATGCATTAACTTCTATTCGACTTCTTAAGAGTGTAAAACTGATCCCCCAAACGGAAAGGTGTAACATCCAAAGAACTAAATAAAGAAAAAAAGAGAACTATAAAAAAGGGAAAATTGTTTTCATAGTAAAAGTGGGATCTCTTGATTTATTTTTATTCAAAACCACAAAAGGAGGAGATATAGTCTCACAACTAATATTCATTTCATACTACCACGAATAAAAGCACTGTTACGCGTTTGAGTAACAGTAGTTTTGATAAAAATCGGGTGGACACTTAATTTCGAAAATGCAAAAATATAAAAAATTTAGAAACGTCAATGTAATATAAATTAAAACAATTTCACTGTTTGTATCAGTGAAAAGTTTTGTATTCTTAAAAGTAAAAAATCGAATTAAGTGTGTGAAAAGGAAGAGGAAGGCTTCAAGGTGTGAAGAGAAAGGCTTGATAACAATCAAATTATGCTTAACTCAATCGGAATAGCGAATTTACTTATGATCTAACTCCAGGAAAAATTTTATTGCGGTATTTTAACTACTTAACTTTAGGATTGATCAAGTATACTTTATGGAATGAATTGCAACTTTTCAGATGTCGTTTGATACTTCTAAACGAAAGATACAACTTATGTTTCACATATTCCTCCAATACGGATGGTATAGAATGAGATGAGAGAAATTGTCAACTAAATGTACCGCCAGCATTAGGTGTGCTTGAAGCGTTTCGTGAAAAATACAACTAGCAAAACTTGCTTGCATAAAAACCAAAACAGTCACTATTAAAACATTGAATTGAAAAATTCACAAAAACAGAACGATGTTCAACTGGCACTTATGCTAGATTGCTCAAAAAGACAGCTTGATATCACCAGCAATCTCAATATGTTTGCCAAAAACATGAATACATAATAAATAATATACAAATGTTACAAATAAATCTACAGAAAAATAACGTAACTTCAGTACAGGAACACATGGTCTCCATATATAACCTGTGAATCCTCTTCAGGACTTTCAAACATTGGATCACCATTACTATCTCCATCTGCCACAAAATTGTCATCGTCATCTTCATCATCATCGTCGTCGTCATGCAATTCCTGTCGTGGCATCACTTCGACGTTGTTATTGTCTTTGTGTGGTGTATCGTCCAGTACAAAATCCCTCGTGTCGTCGTCGACTTCGTTCTCTTTGTCGTCATCTTCGTCACCATTGTCTATCGTGAACTCGAACTGTCGATTGGAGTCGCTCCTATCTTCATCAGAATTGTCATTGTCTAAAACTTCGGCGTAGGAATTTTTACCAGTGTGTCTCACCTGGTGAAAAGACAGAAAATAAACAATTTTTGAAATCAACAAGTTTTGTACCAGCTAACAAATCTTTTTTCTCATAACAATAAAGGAGGGACAGGGGCCATCGTGGCTCAGTGGGTATGTCCACTGCGCTAGCAACCTTCGAGTTGTAGGCGGCGCAGGTTCGATTCCTGTCAAGTGCATTTCTTCCTGGGTGTATTTCTCACTTCTGTGTCAGTAAAAACTTTCGTATATGTATGTCTATTACTTGATATTGTATGTCTTGTGAATGGAGCAGCATATATGGCCCTTGCGCTAAAACCCCCAAAAACAATCAAATGAGGGACATGAAAAATGGGAGGAAGTATAGTTATCTGTGTAACAAAGAAAGGAGATCAGAGCTGCCACAGCGCACTTGTGAATAGTAGCATTAGTAGAATAAATTTTAAAAAATAGCAAAACAGTCTCCTCTTAAAGTAATTTAAGTAGCAATTTTAGTTGTTCAGATAAAAAATGAATCGGCTAAAGCACAAAATGCGCCAATTAAGTATAAAACAGACGTTAAAAACCTCACCAAGAAATAAATTAAAATTAAAAAATTAAATATTTTCTTAATAAGGTTTTTATGACAATTTAGCAACCAGATTCCGATGTTTTTATTTCATGGCTGCAGCGGCTTGGCACCAAAACTTCGAAATTGGCGCCCCTTGGAAAATTTTCTCTCAAAAGAAAAATCCGAAAAATATTTATTCCTTCCGTTATTAGTTAAAAAACAGGGGTCGAAATTTTCATCGACCTTTTTATGAATCTCTACTATTATAAAAGGAAGTGCTTGTGTGTGTGCAGTGTCCAGACGAATCTATAGCACTTACAGCCATGAAATTTGGCACACAGGTAGTCCTAAAGGTGACTGAATGTACCTCGAAGCCCGAATTTAAACATTTAATCTAGAAATTTTTTAATTAATCGATTGGCATATTGTATTATTTGGTTTCCTAAGAATGGCAGCAGTGTGAGAGAGATCACACAGCTTCTGCTCTTGGCAATAAGCCAAAGCTCTCTGTTTACTTTCTAAAAAGGACGTCTGATAAGGCAGCCGTGTATACTATATCTGTATGCAGCTGCCGACCATCCAAAGTATTCAAAGCGCTCTTGATTAACTTTATTTTTTTATTGCTTTCTGTTTTTGTTTGGGTATTTTTCGCAAATAGTATATAGTGGTTATTTCATAATTTACTCTTGAATTTGTATCATTTTTACAATTTTGTTGATTACTGTTTAATTTCGCTGACATTGTGATTCATTTAGGTTGTTTGTCGGAATCAGTGAGATTTAGCGTTAAGACTTTTTAAAAGTATAGCGTTATATTTAAAGATTCAATCACATTTTTATTTCAGTAGTGGTTATTTCATAACTTACTTTTGAATTTGTATAATTTCTGCAATTCTAATAACTACATTACTTTGGTTTAGCGTTATATTTAAAGATGCCACAGCCTTCCAGAAAAAAGAAACGTTTTCGAACACAACAGCGAGATAACAGAGAAAAGAAATCAAAGTAGAATGGAAGCTGAATCCACCCCAGAAAGAGAAACAAGACAGCGAGAGAACAGAGAAACAGAACAAAGAAGAGAAGCTGAATCGACCCTAGAAAGAGAAACAAGACTACAGCAAGTTAGAACAGGAAGAAGTGCTGCTCGATTGCGCATCTGTACAAATTTAGAGAATGCAGCTTTTAATTAGGGATCCATCAGCAGATTATGTTATCTCATTTTTCGTGCGTAATTGGATCAATGTCTGTAACATGTCAACACTGAAGCAAAGAAGTGGAAAGGTATGTGCTGCAACGGAGGAAAGTTTAAACTGCCACGGTTAATGGATCCAGCCGAGCCCCTTCGTACTTTACTGATTGGAGATACAGCGGAAGCTAAACACTTCCTGGCAAATATTAGAAGGTACAATTCTTGTTTCATGATGATCTCTTTCGGCAA
Organism: Meta bourneti; assembly: GCA_933210815.1. Classification (NCBI taxonomy): domain Eukaryota; kingdom Metazoa; phylum Arthropoda; class Arachnida; order Araneae; family Tetragnathidae; genus Meta; species Meta bourneti. The sequence continues at coordinate 55,764 of CAKOFA010000001.1, read as the reverse complement.
GACAAAAAAAATTAGAGTCCGGATACATGCCGATATTTAAGGTTCAGGGTCAAGTTTATCACCCTCCACCAAACGAAGAGCCTAAATTTCTGCAAATATATGTTGTTGGAGATGGTACACAACAAGAAGAGCAGCGTTGCAAACACGTTCCGCAGACGAGACAAGACATAGTACTTCAGTTACAATATATCCTGGATCATCACAACTCTTACATCCACATCTTCAAATCGGCCATGGATAAGATCAGCTCTGAATTCAAAGTGGCAATCTTAAAGGACAAACCTCCACATGGTGAACATGAGAGGCGGTTCAATGCACCGACAACAGAAGTGGCTTTAATCATGGTGGGAGAACAACATGGAGCAAGAGACAAAGTTTTAGAAAAAAGAAGTGGCACCATCAAGAGAATTCCCGATGCGTACAGGTCCTACGATGCACTACAGTATTCACTCATGTTTTGGCAGGGGGAGGATGGATATAATTTTCAACTGCGACAAACAAACCCAACTACAGAATGCCGCAAACAGAAGATTTCTGCCATGAAGTTCTACGCTCACAGGATGATGATACGCTCTTCAAATTTCAACATTTTACTGAGAAGCAAATACCTGTACCATTAATTTATCGTTGACATGTATGCCAAGATTGAATCGGAAAGGCTGTTGTACATACGACTAAATCAGAGGACGCTGAGAGTGGAACAATATGCACATTTGAGGGATGCAGTCATGAACGATGGAAATGTTGCAGACATTGGCCAGTTGATCATTTTGCCTTCCAGCTTTACTGGGGTCCCAGGTACATGCACGAGCGTATTCAAGATGCCATGACCTACGTGAGAAACTATGGTAGACCGGACCGCTTCATCACCTTTACATGCAATCCAAACTGGACAGAGATACAACAAGAACTATTTGTTGGGCAAAAACTACAAGATCGTCATGATTTGTTGCAAGAGTCTTTCATCAAAAGCAAAAAACACTCATGAGTCTCATCACAAAGGCAAAGATTTTTGGAGGAGTTAAGTGTCATATGTACACAATAGAGTAGAAGAAGCGAGGAATTTCTCATGCCCACATTCTGATTTGGCTCAAAGACTCATTACACGTTCACAGAATGGACGACTATCAGTGCAGAAATCCCCAATCCACAAGACCCAGAACTTTTTTGCATTGTAAAGAAGCAGATGGTGCAAGGCTCTTGCGAATGCATTAATCCACTGTCTCCATTCATGAAGGATGGAATTTGCACAAAGCTATTCCCACGCCGTTTTTTGAAAGAGACGCAAACAGGACAAGATAGATATCCATTTATCGTCGTATATCATCACAATACGAGGGATTTACTGCAAACATCAATTTTCGAGGATAAGAAGTGTCTGTGGACAATACGTGGATTGTTTCGCATTTCCCTCTATTAACAAGAATTTTCAATGCGCATATCAACGTAGAGTATTGCAATTCTGTAAAGTCTATAAAGTACGTCTGTAAGTATATTAACAAAGGATCCGACATGGCTGTGTTTGAATTGACCAGTGGAGAGAATGACCTTAATGAAATTTGCCAGTATCAAATGGGAAGATATATCAGCAGCGACGAAGCAGTATGGAGAATACTCAACTTTCCAATTCACGAGCGCCACCCCACAGTCATTCATCTAAGCATCCACTTTGAGAATGGCCAGAGAGTCTACTTCACGACAGAAAATGCTGCTGCTCAACGTGTTGAAGCACCTCAGGAAACAACACTGACGTCTTTCTTCAGACTTTGCACCCAAGATGAGTTTGCACGCATCCTATTGTACAACCAAGTACTAAAGTACAACACTTGGAACAACGGAAACAAGACATGGAACCGTCGAAAACAAGGACAAGTTGTACCAGAACAAGCAGGAATAAGGTCCAGCGGTGCACTAAGCCGTGTGTACACCGACCATCCTAGACCAACTCGGAATGATTTCACCTGCGACTCTTGCTGCATCAAGTACGAGGCCGATAGCGTTTATAGATTTGAGAACATTTGAAGGAAGGGTCTGCGGAACTTACAAAGAGGCTTGCCACCTTAGAGGACTTCTGAAGAACGATGAACATTGGAACAAAGCATCGGAAGAAGCAGCTGCATCTCCATCGCCAAAGATTTTACGATATCTGTTTGTAGTTATGCTACAAACATGCTCGATGTTTCCTCCGATCAGTTATGGATGAGCCACAAGGAGAACCTGCCTGAAGACATACTGCACCAAGCACGCGTACAGCAGCAGAATATGGATCTGGACTACAGTGATGACATCTTCAACATAGCTCTAATCTACATTGAGGATAAGATTATATTGTTGGGTAGATCGGACCTAAAAAGCTTTGGACTACCACAACCCAATCGAAACTGCGATTCAGTCCTACAGAGTAAAAAACTTATGGAAAGGAAACTATGACGCGAATGTACTTGCAACATACATAGAGGAGAATGAGTCAAAAATGGTCCAAGATCAAAAGGAAGCATTTGACAAGAATACAAGAGCAGTTTTTGATAGGAGCGGTGGCATAATTCTTTATGGATGCTCCTGGCGGTACAGGGAAGACTTTTCTCATTAATCTTCCTTTGGCTAAAGTGCTACAGAGAAACGAGATTGCACTGGCTGTTGCTTCATCAGGCATTGCCACAACTCTATTGACAGTAGGGAGGACAGCTCACTCGGCTTTTAAGTTACCCCCTTAAATCTGGCAAACGCGGAGACTCCTACATGTAACATTTCAAGAAATTCAGGAAAGGCAAAGGTTCAAAAGGATTGCAAGCTCATTGTCTGGGATGAATGTACTATGTCCCACAAAGCAGAATTCGAAGCACTTGATGTCACGTTGAAAGATATCAGACGTAACAATGACAGAATGGGGGCGTCACTATAGTGTTGGCTGGCGACTTTCGACAGACGCTTCCGGTTATTCCTCGTGGAACCAGGGCGGATGAAATGCACTAACTGCTTAAAATCAGGACATTAGGACTGCTTGAAATCATCTTACATTTGGAATGACATTCATAGACTATCAACAAACATGCGAGTTCATGTCAACGGTGAACCCAGCAATTTGCAGATAACCTACTTCAACTAGGAAATGATGCCGTTACTTCGGATAATCAAGATGGATGTATAGCAATGCAAAGCATATTGGAAGGATTGTGAAAACTCGACGAGAGCTGAAAGAGGCGATGTTTCCAAATGTGGCGCAGCACTTTACTGATCACGCATGGCTGTGCCAAAGGGCAATTCTTGCCCCAAGAAACGAAGATGTCAATGTCATCAATAATCAACTTTTACAAGAATTGCCCGGTAGTGTTTAAATTTACAAATCTATCGACACTACGTGCGACACAGATGAGGCTGTGAACTACACAACAGAGTTTATGAACACGTTGGAGCCATCTGGAGTACCCTCGCACATATTAGAGCTGAAGATTAGGGCACCAATTATGCTTCTCAGAAATCTGCATCCACATTCACTCTGCAATGGAACAAGACTCTCTATCAAAAAAGAAACTGATGCCCAATATTATTGTAGTCACCATCATGGCTGGACATGCCGCATGCAAATGGAAGAACATTCAACATAGTGTATCATGAAGCTCTCTAAGCAAGAATCAGTAAGGTTGAAGGAATGAGGCGACATGGCCGTGTCATGTCGGGTGGTGGAATTAATAAATTATTATTTTCTATTTAATGTTTAATAAATTAGAATAAAATTATTATTTTCTTTTTAATGTTTTCAGAATCAGTGAGAACATAACAAGAATGATGTCACGGGCAACGCCGTGCGGGGACTGCTAGTTTTTGATAAAAGTCACCACAATTTTGAAAATAGGAGCTTTTGAGACTATTTCGCTTAAAAAGATTCCCCTAGTCACCAAGGTTGAAAAATAGTAACAAAAGTCGCCTTTTAATCGCCTGTGGCAGCCCTGCGAGATTCATAATAAAAAACTGTGTAAAATTATTCCCCCTTTATAACACGTTTATGCAGAGACAAATGTTTTGATAGGACGTCAATATGTCCATCCCGGGTTATTAGAATACATTGGGAAAAGAATACTTCTTACCAATTAAGTAAAGTTCAAATCGAATACCATTTGTAAAACCATTATAATTTTATTTTTTAAAACTTGAAAACTTCCCTCCTGAAGTGTGGCTTACCATTATTTTGATAGAAGCCTTTGAATTACAATAGGTGAAAAAGAGGCAAATTGTAGATATATTAAAAAATTTAGTTAAAAGGTGAAAAATTAGAACCATGTTTTTGCTTAGGAATGCTTGAAGAAATTACCTTGATGGGTCCACTGTCATCATCGTCATCCTGCAGCATTAACCTGTTGTCTCTGGAGGGCACGAAGAGGAACTCTGCTTGATTTGCATTGTTGTCTTCCTCAGCATCTTGGTGCTCCACCTCATCATCATCATCGTCCCCCAGATCAACCATGTTACTGGGACGCCGTGGGGTATAGTCGTCGTCATCGTCATCATAATCTTCGTATTCTGACTGCTGAGGGATGGAGGACGGGGAGATAACTGCCTCACTCAGCCAATCTTTATCTCCTGGAGGACAAACAGAAATTGTATTAAGTTAATCCAATTTTAAATCTGTTTTATGGCGGATTGGTTGGCTGTTTTGGCGTATTATGGCGCTAAACACAAGAAAACGTCATGTAAAAAATGCCGCGAAAGGTAAAACAAGCGAGGGATTGTGGAACATAGTGGGATGAAAGTAGAAAAAGATCGCTTGAGTATTCCGGGAGCGCGCGACCCCCGAGTTTACTGAAGACACTAAACCCAATGGGAAAAGAAGAGATCACTACAGTACCTCGGGTACGTGAAGCTAGTGCACATCTAAAAGAGATGATCCCTGAGGGCGTTTTATGTTGGGAGGAGAGAGCGAATTGAAGGAAGTCTGTTCGAAATTGTGACTAGAATAATTTTGTGTTTTTATGTTAAACTTCTCTATAAAATTATTAATTTGGGATAGTGTAACAAGACCTAAAAAACAATTCTTAAAAAACTCTCCTGGTAGAGTCAAATCTTCACCATCCCGGATAGACCCAGGAAAAAGGCAATGGCGACACCTTTCAATTCGTCACTGGCCACGACTGTCTTGGTGTAAATATCCCTGCAAGCAACTCGACTCGGAAGTAGAACTAAAGAATACTGTAACGACTTGATTGATAAAAAAAGTCTAATCGCAAATCTTTACAACACTAATTGGTGTTTATAAATGTTCAAGCGATTGAATATTCTTTTATAAATTTAAAATATGTTTATTGAACATAATAACAAATGTGAAAAAATTAATTAAACTAAGCAACCAGAATTAGAATTTTATAAAAATGCAAAACTCCTGGAAATGTTTCGTGGAACCAGGTTATCACACCGCTGTTCCGGTGGAATAGCAAGACGCACTTGTATTTTGTTGGGTGACTGAAGGATTTGGAGTAGAGGTTGATCAAAGTTTTGAGTATTTAATAAACTTTTTCAGGGTTGTACTTGGGGTTTTCGAACAAACTAAAACTTTTCTGTGATGAATCTACGACCCCCACAATTGTATGAAGCCAGTGATTTCTTGTTTCTTTTTTCGAATTCTGATTACAAGAGCAAATGGTTGCAATTTCTTCGAAGTCTATCACACTAACGAAAGTCACGGGTTACAGTCATCACCTTCAGTGTTTAGCAGAGCGTGATTGATTGATTTTCCATCAGAACAACTTACCCACACCTATCCTTTTTGGTGGTTTTATAAGCACTTAATTTTAATGATCTCCATTTATGGCGTTGACTTTTCTCTAGTCTTATTCCATTTGAGAATACATTAATTTGTAATTTTCGAATTCGCATAAGATCCATGCCTTCACGCGTGACTTAGAACAGGGGTCCCTAAACAACAGCAGGACTGTGGTAGTCCAGCTGGTAGGTAGAGCTATGGATTACTAAGAATTACCTATACTTATGCATCTCTAAGGGAACTTTAAAATCCATATAGCCAACATACCAATAGTTCTCCTTTTTTAAAATTATAATCCCAATTTTTTATTGCAACCCGGATCACATTTAAAAATGTGCAAAAAAGTTAATCAAAACAAATTTACAATTGGAACACAAGAAACACTGTACTAATCCCGAAGGAAAAGAACAAAGGTGAGATTGGTGAAGTTAATCAGGTGATGGTGCATATAAAAAAAGTGCTACAACTCCAAGCAGAGGCAATGTTTTTCGCTTTGATCACATGTTCTGGTTTGATTACTATCTTAATTTGTTGTGAAAAATGAATTTTTAAAAACAAACCAAACATGTTATTTCGTTCTCTCATTAATTGCAAAATGATAGACTGTTTAGCCACAAGCATTGCGGCTAAACAGTGCTGAGGTGCTTCGCTCCAAGTGGAGGCAAGTAGATTGGTTTCAGTAAAATAAAAAATAAATATATAAAAACCCATAGAAGCAAAAGGAAATAAAAATAAAGTTACCATTTATACAAATTTACGAGTGTTACAGCTTAAGATAGGCATTTGAATGATTATTTATGAGTTTATTATGAGTGAGTTATGATGAGTTTATTATTTATGAGATAGAATTTTTAGAGAAAGTCTGGTAAAGCGAACACGATTGATCTAGCAAACGATAATTGAAGTTCTATGTTTTGTTTTTTAGAGAGTTAACTAGTAATCATAGGGCAGTCATTCTTGTAATTTAACGCCATGAGGCGTTTTGTTATGTATTTATTGCTAATATTTTACTTCTTAATAAACGTTGATTTGCACAACGATAGCTTAATTGGTTTTAGAATTACAGTACACAAACCCAACGTGACAATGGACAAAACTAGAATGCCTTGGTGGTATCCTTTAGTAATGTCTGATAGTCCCTTCTCCCGAATAGATTACAGTTCTTAACATAAATTTAAAAATACAATGGATTAAATATTAATGCTTCTGGGACTCTTAACCCATGAGTCGAGGAAGGTGTTTAGCTGTTCGTGCTCCTAATTTAACCAAGAATTATGCTATTAAGAAAAGCGTGACAAAAGACTTTTAACCTTATCTTACTGCTATATTGAAGTTCATTCAGCACACTGCTCAAACAGTAACGTGAGTGTCAAAGTTAAAAATAGTTTCAATAGGTCCAGATGGTGTTACAAATGCAATCTGAAAAAAGCCCAGTGAAAATAATATTCCAGACAAGACATCTAGAATCACTCGCCACGTCACTCAATGAATAACACTTGTTTCAATGCTAGCTGGAAGATTAGTTAAGTAATACAAGAAGGGTGTGTTGCAAATATTGAAGAAAGATTCTTAAGGTTTCTTAAGCTGAGTAGTGATATACCACTTGGATAGCTTGCGTTTACGATTCTTAAGTTAGTTTTCTCTTGTACTTCAGTGTTCAAAAATTTAAAAATATTACGCTTCTGTTTTACTTTTATAAATTCAAGATTAACGGGAATAACTATTCGCTACAACCACATACACTAACAATTTTGGCTTTCATTAAGTACACTAAGTAAAATACAATGTTTAGTTTTGAATTACGTACTTGAAAATTCAAAACTCAATTAGTTGAATTTATAGTTCCCAATCACCATAGAACGCACAAATAAAATTCGAAGGATTTTCAATACATTATAACAACCCTTTGACGGTGGCAGAATATTGTTAGCATATAAAATTTCAACATAAAGAGAACGTCTGATCGCGCTTAAAAAATTTCAAATTTGCATACGTTTTTTTATAATTCGATGTCTCGCAAAAAGAAATTTTCCTGTTGGAAAAACGATTAAAAACATTTCTAGTCATTATTAGACCGAATTACAAAGAAATGTTAAAGTTTAGCTTTTAGCAACGGAACAGTTCAAAAATGTTACAGGTCATTGGCGATGCAATCAAGTCATGAACCTCTCGCTTCTTACGGATGTAAGGGATGACGGAGTTATTTTGACAAAGTTATTTAAAGTTTTCGAACATCATTTTTTTATCCAAAATACCCAGCTTCGAACTTCGGGATTGATCTACGACCGTCTCCAATAGTCCGTTGTGTATCTCCAGTGGGATGCAAATTCAACTACCAACCAACCTAGCTTCGAAAGTATCTTGATTTCAGTTATCTCTGAAAATCTATTTCTTTTTTAGTTCACTGTCATAAGCTTTTCGGATATTTTAGTATTGTATCCCATTTCCCGTTACACACCAGTGTATCTGTTTTGAACATACAATTGGTCAGACAATTTATTAAAATTTGATGTCGACAAACTCAGTTCCCCACTGTGTTTATCCTTTTCTCAAATAATTTGGCATTGCCTAAAAGCATGTCGATATCAAATTTTCCTTTAAATGTGTAACATACAATGCATTAAATTTCGTTCGGCCATCGACAGCAAATTCGCCAAGCCATTAAAAATACTTGGGAAGCGAATGACACTCGAAGGATTACTGATGACGATTTCTAAACTCCAAAAACTTCCTAATCAATAATCTTTCAACGAATAAGTCCCAAAGAAACGGGAATCAGAAAAGATGAGAGCAAATATCCCAAGCTCTCGATTAATTTCACTTGGCAAAGCACCAAACGACATCTTTTTATATAACGACGTAATCATCTTTCCAATCATCAGTCACAAGCTGCCGGAAAAACCGAATAATGAACTGACTGCCTCACCTTCTCATCAATAACCTCCTCTTCAGATACTACATCTGGAAATCCCTCCAGAAAACAGATCCACAATTCTCGATGAAACAAAGGAACAAAAATGAAATCGTTATTTTCGTTAATGGCAGAGTCAATTACATGCCCTAAAGACTCCGAAGCGATTTGTCATCCTTTGCACAAAATTCCTTACGTGGACTGGCAAGGACGATTATCCCCGGTAGCCATGGCAACTTGCTCATCGGAGCTTTCATATCCAATTCTTTCGGTAAGCGATAGGGAACTAATAATAGAAGTTCTGGCAGGGATAGAAAAGCATTTTGGAAAAGCCGGCATTAAGGTAAGGGAAGCGTATATATTGTAGTAAAAGGTATATAAGGCCAAATATAAGGCCGCGTCAGGAGATATTACGGTAGCTCCGATGGAATGGGTTGCCAATATGTCAATAGGATTTCTGAAAGAGCGGGCTTTCGCAAGAATGCCATAAGATGTCCATTACGTTCATTACCGAGAATCTCGTGAGTTGACGAGGGATTGTTAAATCTTGTTTTACTCGGACGATATAAGCCGGACGACGGGATTTCTTGAAGGAACGACCACTGGGGATCACGTCCGAACAGAGGCTATTATTCAATCGTAAAATCTGGAACGGATTTTGTTCTTTCGAAACTGTAAAGGGGAACTTTCATTGGAACAGCGATATATATAATGTAAAAGGAAACGAGAATGTGAGTCATCATGAGCCAAAAGATAAAATAAAAGTGATGCTCTTGAACAAGATTCATTCCAAGTCTAGATTTCGGTAATGAACAGGTTTTCCAATAATCTTCTATTTCCCGTTCGTGTAGCAAAGAAACCTACTTTTACTGAAGATACTTTTCTGAAATATCGATAAAAGGAGACATACACAGTGAAAATGATTATTCATATAGTTTCTTATCTACAACGGACGTAAAGTTTAAAGACGTATGTGCGTTACATTATCCATTTATTATTTCCTTCCATACTGTAGATACAGAAGATAATGTTTTGAAAAAATATGCCCGTTATTTACGCTCATTGCTTATTAAAAAGCTTTAAAGGGTGTTATAAATGTAATGGTCTATATTCATAGATTATAAATACTTCTGGTCATAATACTTGATAATCTTCAGAATCTTATCATATTTTTTCCAATGACAACTTGAATGAAATATAACCCTTCAAAGCATTGATTGGCGAGAATATGGCACACTCTGTGCAACTCCAGGGCACCATGGGAGGTGCCATCAGATTGTACCCACAGTGAACTTTTTGGGGACTTCCCGGAGGACTATGGAAAAGCTGGCCACAATACGTGTCTTCAAGAAACTGGGAAACTGCAAGCAGATTAGATTTCGGCACATACGAGATTCGAACTCGCAACCCAGAGCTTTTCAGTCTATCAGTTTTGTAAGAGAGACGCCTTTAGCCTTTCGGCCACTGGTTGACCTGCAATAAGGAGTAAATCTAGAAATGTTAGGTTCATTAGTTGCATACATTTTGGTCAAAAATTTCATCGAAAAATCTTCATTCTGTCATTAGAAGAAAAACTGCAAATACTCTGAAATAAAAAATTCTTTCTTGAAAGTAAGCTTTTTCAACATCTGCAAAGTATCTCACGCACTTGGAATAGATTGAAGAGTTTATGAAAGAATCTTATTAAGAATACAACTTTTAATCGTTTAGTAAACTTACTGCAGGGAAGTATGAGATCGCAAGACAAAAACCCTCTCGTGTGATTCATTAAAGATTGAATCGCCATTTTTAAAATTCTGCAAGCCAAAAAGAAGGATGACAAAACTTTAACAATAACTAAGTACATCTTAGTTCGAACACTCTTACTTTTTCTAATGTCCGAAAGTTTCCCTTAAAAGATTGAAGTTTAATCCCCGAGTTAGCGAATGGCTGAAATTCAATTAAAGTCAATCTTTTAAATTAGGAAAAACACGAGAGCTCATAAATAAGTCTTCCTTCCTAGTCCGCCATTTCTTTCCTTTCGATAATCCGGGACGCTGAAATCATGTTTTAATCAAGAATAAACCGAAGGCAGATTTTATTGCTTTGGGAGTTGGCAACACTTTACAAGCCTTTTGAGCATGCGGAGCACATTTAGAAGGGAAAATCAGCGCTTTCGAACGAGATTTAGATGCACGAGGCAGAAAACTTTTAAGTGCTTCTTCCCATTCAGTAGACGAGGCGCGCAGTTTAATGGTATCTGGAAACAGCTCAGACGACGGTATTGGATCTCGACTCAGAATGTATCTGGGGAATCGAAACACATCTTACCTCCAGAGTAAGTGGGATGAGTTAGAATTCTAAAAGATGTTCAATCTTTTATTACCTTTCCCTCTTACGAAGAACTTCGAGCTGGGGAAAGGAGTTTTCAGTTTGGTTTAGTTCTCAAAGGATAAGATTGTTTATGCAAGAATTAGATTTTAGCTGGTTAGATTACTCTAACTCTGTATCTGGTTTTATTTATTATTTTTGAAATTGCGTAATAAAATTAAGAACTTGTGCAGTATGCCCCTATAATTAAAGTCCACACTTCGAAAGGCTGTTGGATATGGAGTTCATGCTCCAACTGGGTTCAAAAGGAGATGGAAGTGGAATTCCACAAGGGCAATGTTTGTGGCGAATTTAAATGGTAAGGCTCTTGAAAACAATGAAACATTGAAATAAGCTGGATTGCAAATTTAAAAATCCATGAAAAAGGTTAAAATTTTGTCATTGTTTCCAGCAACAAATTGGAATCTTAGAAGTTTGCATGAATGATTGAAATGCATCCTTTTTTTTTAGAGAGAACAAGTACTTTGTTTCTATAGATATAATTTGTTTTCATAGAAGAGGAGGCTTCTGTCCGCATTTTACATACGTAGCTGCAGAAAATACCCCCTTCTTTTTGCATGGTTCACAGAAAAGCACATACAAAGGTATCCTTTGATAAGGAATAACATATATAAGTTCATATGGCATAACATTTGCTTAAGGGGTCATCTTTATATTAAATTGTAGACCAACTTTATAATTTAAAATGAGAATACACAATTTTGAAGCCTTTTTACATTAATTTCGAATCTATATCAAAATTTAGCCTCGAATGACAAATATCAAGTCCTTTGATGCTGCTGCTTTTGGATTACGAGTACGGAAAATTAGTTACTTGAAATGAGCACTTAATGTGGAAATCAGTTTTTCAGCCTTTTATTAATCTTTTGAAATAATCCTCGAACATGATGAAATTTTTACAATGTTGTTAATAAAAAACCAAATAAAATCTGCGCAATATTTCTTTTTAAGTCAATTTTTAGTATGCAGTATTAGATTAATGTTTGTAAAATTTATGAATAACAATCTTCACATATTTTTATGGAAATTCGATTTAGGCCTTATACGACAGTGCAAAATTTTAGATCTTGCCATACAGTAGTCTTTTCGCTATATTAAATTTAAAAATCGTTATTTCAACCACTGTTTGCTGAAATATAGGATTGTTGTTTCTTATACCACTTGATCTAGACAAGCTAGATCCAAGTCCATTGGTTCATGCACCTTCAAAACGTCCAAGACGAGAAAAGATTAAAATAAAAGATCGTTCCTCCCTTGACAGCCCTAGACAAGCAAGGAGGTGACCAGGAGAGGCTTATTTCATATTATATTTCCTACAGGTCAGAAAAACTTTTAGACCATGATCAAATGAAACTGATCTCAAATGTCGACTGACCAATCAAGAGTCTGCTGACTTCTATCACCCTCGAAGTGGAGGGCACCACGTGATCTTTTCTCTGATACCAGTTATAGGTGGGAAGAATTTACCATGATATTTCGTTCTAAAGTTTCTTTTTTTTGCAAAACTTTCATAAGTTAAGAGATGTAATTTTGTGATTGCTATGTGCCTCTGAGATGTCTTCTCTTGCCAAGCTATCTCCCATTTCATTTCCGCTGAAGAGATTCATTGTAAAGGTATCTCATGGAGGACTAGCAATTGCCCAAGTTTAGCTAGAATATAATTTCCAATCATACTTCCGATTTCTTTTTATATTAGATTGAGCTGTGTCTGCCAGTAAATTTCCATGTTATAAGTTACCTTTAGCTTGAGTTGACTTGTTAGCTTGAGGATTGGCTTGTATCAAGAGGAAAGAGCTGAGAGTTAAAGTTCATGGGAAGGAAATTGTTAAGAACGTGGAATAGGGAGAGGGGATTTAAAGACGGTATCTCCTGCAAATTTTATGCAAATCAATTTACAGAAGACGTTATTTTCTATCGAGTGGTACCTTAGAACGATGTCGTCATCTGACCGTGATTACTCCAGTACGACTAAATTCAACTACATAACTACCGTAGAACGAAGCGCGAATAAAGTGTGGTTGGAGTTTTCCATATCTTTTCAGCACTCTGGTGTTATGATGGGTATATATTTAAACCTTCCTGGTGGTTTATCTTCGCGTCGAAAACCACCCTGTACTGGCAGCCTCTGAATAAAAACCTGTTCCAAACTGCCACCAGTTCTAGGCAAAGGACAATTTGTTTTTCCTCTTTAGATCTTCATATCCCGTGGAGTTATTGGGCAGTTTTATCCATCATAACGAAAACTGACCAGATCTTGATGGACGAGAGAGAGATATCTCACCATTAGCAAAATTGATCAGATCTTGATGGACGAGATATCTCACAATTAGCAAAATTGATCAGATATTGGACGAGATATCTCTGTCGAAACCATTTGGAGGGTTAACATCGTTTTTATGTGATGATGGATACGAATCAGGTTTAACTGAATAATAATTTAAGGGTGGATGATTGGTTAATTTTTAAGTCGAAAGGAGGCCATATTTGGGCAAACTGTAAACGTCAAGTAAATGGACATACATACACAAGGAAAGTTTTTCTGACACAGAAGAGAGAAATACATCCATGGAGAAATCGAATTTGTGCCGCCTATAACTAAAAGGTTGCTAGCGATGTAGGCAAATCCACTGAACCACTGAGACCCCGAACAATAATTTAAACAAGCACACTATTAAAACTTCAAAACCTTTCTAACAAATATTAATGGGTGGTTTTCTTTACCTGCATAGCATAGACATCCAAAATTTGACAAAAAATGACGTTTTCAACCTCTGAAATCTTTCATACGAGTTTTTGTGAGTCTGTCATCGTGCCAAACATTACTTACCTATAAATAACGCATATCGAAGGCGGGTTTTAAATCTGGCACTGAAATCCGATAAAAGCGTCCATACAGAAAGAAAAAGTATACAGCCGGTAATTTATCATTCTTCAAGAAATTGGATGGCATCCAACAAGCGTACCCTTGAAAATGCTGGAAATTGTTTAAATCACGCGAAAGCATTACTGTAACTTTTTCTTTAGTTAATTAGTCGCTGAGAGGGGACTTTTTTTATTGTTTTGCAGCTTCATTATTAGTCACTTTCGATGGCACTCGAAACCGAAGGAATATTTTTCTGTCAGGTAAAGCTCATTGTTCTTCTGAATGCGTTAACTGCGTCTGTAGTTGTTGGTAACAATGTCCTTGCTGGACAAAATATTGACTAATCGATGTTATTTTTCCGATGAGTGCGCTTCACACATAACAGATCTAAGCAGATTTCTTTACTCTGCACGCACATAATGGAAGTTGTAAATACCCATCATAATATCGACTAATCAACGTTATTTCTCCGATTCGTATGTTTGATGGAAGCAGAACAAGGCAGATTTCTGAAATATTACTAGCAAACAAAAGTTGTAAATACCCATTAAAATATTTCTCGAAGCGAATAATTGGTATTCGAGCCATTCTGACGATCTTGACTTGCCAATAACGTCTTTTTGGTGTGTTGTCAATGGTTGATTGGTTTGACTTATCTCAATACGGTAGTTTTTTTTGTTACACGAAAGCTAATTATACGGGACCTACTGTTTGAAGTGGATTCCGAACCACAACGAACAACCATTCCTAGACCGGGATTCGAAGACTGACTGTTGAACCAAGGATCAGAGCGCTTCTATGTTGTCAATGGTTGAAATTCATTCGGTACATTGATCTCAATGAAAAAAAAACATTCCAACTTAGTCATAAATCTTATTTTACAAGTGAAGTAGAATACAGGTTGAGTCCGTCGACGATTTTTACAACCCCCGAATAATATCATATTCGGGGTAACAACTAAAACCAGTGCGTTACGAAAAATGCAAATATTCTGCAGTGAACTAACTCTCTTTACACTTTGGGCTCTTATTTATCTGAATTTGGTATACAAAGACAAGTTTCATATTATACATTTCCTTCCAACTTGATCTCTTGTAGAACTATGTTGAAGTCTCTTTTAAATAATTTATGTTTTCTCATCTTTGTATATCTTATGGTATCTTTTATGAATTTTTCCAACCGGGTTAGAATGGTAATCTTGTAACTCATTCATTCATATTTTGGCTAACCCTGTAGTGTCATGCTTTAATTGTACTTTTATTTCTGGAAACGTTTATGTAATCTGATGATGTTATCGATCGACCGTTTTAAGGTCCGTTTTATAGCAAAATTATTGTTCCATGTTGGGCCCTGTGGCTCATTCTATGTGCTGGGCTCTGTTGGCCCTTTTTATGTAAATATGCAACATTTTAAAAGAAAATAAATGGTGGTGCCTGTGTTCGGGTCCGCACGTGCTCCACGTGTAGGGGTGGGCTCTCCCGGTTCGCCGGGGTGGTCTCCTTTGTTCCCTTTTGTGTTGGTGGTGGAGGTCCCCTCCCCCTCCTCCCTTAATATAGCTCTAAACCTAACGGTGAGTTGGAAGGAGGTGGGTCTAGAAGAAGTTTCATAGTTATCGAAAATCAATTACACACGAATATACAAAATAGTCGTCCTGATACATTTTACTGTGAACTGTTTTTCGAAAAAACTAAAAAGGTCTTAGCTCCATCGAGTTTTAGGTACAATTGTCTAATTTCCAATTGATATTATCTATAAAAGATATACTACTTTTTTATAATCCACAAAATTATTCAATATGAGTTCCAGTTTTTTCCCAATAATTGTTTTTCATATAACAGCTTGGATAGGTTTCAATTTATGTTTTTATATAAGATGTGTAACTTTTATTCTAGAATACTGAAAGTATGCATGAGGCAACTTGAAGCTCTTAGAAAGAAACGTCCTAGAAAGTTCTGTATTTCGGTTTCGCATCGGGCTCTTAGTTTACGAAATATAAACTTTTACCAGTACCGCGGTGAATGATATGAAAAGTTTTTGCACCGTTATGTGCACCAGCCGGTAGGGCCCGAAAATGTGGAATTTTTTGTACTTTAATAATGTGCAGGTCTATTTTCTAAGTTTACAAATTTTCAATCTTTTTATAGCAGTATTTAGTATAATAAAGCTAGGTACAAGAAAAAAGGAAAACTTGCAAATTTGTGCAAGTTGCCGAGGTATCTGGGATTCGAAAAACACCAGACAAGACACTTGTTGAGCAAAAGCGTGAGCAGCGAGCCCAGGAGAAGTTGGCGTATGTGGCTGCAAATTGGACTTATGTGGCCTCGGAGCCACAACCATCATCTTTTCGAGCACCCGACATCGCCATTAGCACAAGCTCATAGACGTGGATGCAGCAGCGATCGACCTGCCTTCTGGGATGAGTGGGTCGGAGCAGATAAGATATGAAGGCAGATAAGATATGAAGTAAGGTATAATGTAAAGATATGCAGCATATACAGAGCTATGCACATGTCTATGTTTTTGTTTTGTAATACATCACTGTTTTTCATCCGTTTTTTAATGGAATTTCCTTGAAAGTTGTAAGGTAAATATATGCATTAAAATAAAAGAATGCATCAAAAGAACTCAGCTGATGGTAACCGGTATAATAGAAGTTGGTCTTGACAATTTCGAGTCAAATGAATGGGTACTCAATCAACTGCTTTTACCCATCGTCAGATCTAGGAGATAAATATGAATATGAATAGACGCAGGTTATCTAGCAGTTTAGAATTTCTCTTTTTCCTTCACTAGTTCAAAAGATATCCGATGAATTTGGATTTAAATATAGAATAAATAGGCTCTAAAGAAGACGTTATCTAAATGAGATTCAGACACGCCCCATTTGTGACGGAACACACCCGTATTAGTTCTCCGAAAAGAACATGCGTATGCGGGTCAATTGTATTTTTCGGCATGTTTTCGGAGAGTTTTGAGTTTCGAAGATCAAATCATCTGTAGTTACCACAGATCTTTCTCTTCACGAATCAAAACCGCAGACATTTCCAGGAACGCACAATTACAATTTAGATTTTTATCTACGTATGGGTTTGAGGGGGCGTACAAATATTTTCACTGGTTGGTTTTCCAAGTACTTAAATATCCGAATCAATGAGATCTCCCGTAAATTTACTCGTCCAAATAAAAAACCCACAAAATGTGTCTGTTCCTCCCCCACATTTTTGGTATCCCGCAAAGCGCCATGGACTGTCGTTGCATTTTAAAGGTTCAAGGCTGCTTTGGTAAGACTTAAAAAGGGACAAAAAATTTATGACTTTTGTTAGATGAATTAAGAACTTTCCAACTTGACCTTGCTCCGCAACTAAAGAAACTCCTTCCTATATTTTGGATTATATCGGTGTCATGTGGGATAGATCTTGGATGAACAAGAGTTGGTTACTGTGACTTGATAAACATGGACTTTTGAATTTGGTCTAGGTTTCATCTTGACCAAGGGAATTAGTAACAACACAGCAATAACATATTTTTTATACTACAACTGTCTCCAGCCATCAGTCGACAAGCAATCCAATAGAGGTTCGAAGTAAGAAAATATCTTTAAAAAACATTATCAACAGTATTGTCAAGAATTTCAGAGCAGTTCTTGAGGTGGTCTTCAGTCATTTCGGGCAGTTTGCAGAGGACAGATAGCTGATTTTGCTACTTCTATAAACGTTTTCCATTTTTTTCTGCTTTCATTTAACAAAAAAATTAATCCTTTCTATAAAATTATCCAGAATTTGAAAGTCAAATTTGCCTCAAATACATACAGGTGAATAAAAAACAGTGAGATCTGATAAATGCAAATTTTAAAAATGCTAAATCCAAACGAATGGTAGGGAAATTTTCTCAAAACGCGAAAATAATAATGCTAAAACACACGCGCTAAACATATATATTTCAGTTCGTAAAATTATCGCCCATTCGTCTATGTTGTATGTGTTCTGAAGAAACAGGAAATTAGTACTGATTTTGAATTAAATAATGTTTGGAATGTTTTTGTTGACGTGCAAATAAATATTAGCATAGCAAATGAATGTAATGATTTTTATATAGTGTTATTGCAGAAAATAAATAGACCAGAACTCTTCTCGATGTCTCTGAATGTGTTTGCTGGAACAAAATAATTGAGAAACACTCGCAAAACGAGAATTCTATTTTCACGATCCGAAACTAATATTAATTCTCACAATCGCACAAAATAACTGTCTCAGTCTCATTCCAAGACTAGAGACGTAACTCCTAACACTGACTTCTTTATAGATTCTCCAATAATCTCGAACATCACAAGGGCACAGTTGCCATTCACTTTTTCATTACCCAGTACCGGCCTGCGACAGAATATATTCATTGATTTTTCAATTAATCGATTTTTTGATAATAAAAAGAGAAAGAAGCAGGCGCGCCAGTGAGCGAGCAAATTAGAGACACAAAAGCACAAAAAAGGTGCCCTCGTTCTTCCAATAAAGGTTGAGCACGGAGACCTCTTAACTTTGCAAAGAAACTTCTATTTTTTACTCTCGCGAGGATTACGTAGAAGCACTAAGGTCCGCAGAGTGTATTAAAAAAAAAGCAAGACAGCTGGCGAAAAAAAAGAGAACTTCTCGCTAAAGCTCTTGAAAACTGCACTTTCACAACTTTCAGCAAATAATACACTCTTTGACTCTTTAAGGGTTGGTTGAAAATTAAGGAGTCCACAAAAACATCAAAAATCGAAGAAACGCTATCACCGAGGGGGGTGGAACTCATCAAGTCTAATTTGGATGATAACAAAATTTTCTTCGAGACTGACTTATTGGGTCAAGCAAGAAGTGAAGTGAGTAGAACACAATACAGAGGAGCGGATGAAGAAGAAAAAAGAAATATATTCCAACCAACCTATATTTGGGAAGAAGCCAAAGTTTCTCTTCTTAGCTTATTGGAGCGCAGCAGTAAATCAAATAAACAAAAATGAATGCATGTTTTGCTTTTGGCGCTTCTTTCCAAGCACTGTTCTTATGCAAGGGAGCATTTTCTGTGACCTTGACAGCAGAGGAGCAAGTTGTTGGGAGCTGACGAGGACAGATTTTTTCTCTCCCTCGCAAGCTTTTAAGAATTATGCAATGTAAACACAGCCTGTTTTCAACAACTCGCTTACATTCATGGAACAAATGACGACCAAAATAGAACTGCTTCCTTTCCACAGATTGCAAATTGCCCAATCTGTACGTCAAATTATGGAATCCAGCCTTTATGATGAGCAAAACCAAACAAGAATTTTAAAGAATAGCTTTTTCTTGATCATGGAGATAAGATCGATTTGTATTCGATTTCTCCAACTTTTCGAACCAATCCAAGGATTATGGATTGGTAAATAGGAGGTATGTGCAAGACTATTTTCCACAATACTCACCCATTTTCTCGCGCATCTTCGAAACATGGAGTTGTTTTAAGTTTGATCAGGGCCGTTTCTGAGTGTTGTGCTGTGCATGCACTTGCACGTTGACAGAACATATAGAGGCGGCTGTGATATGGCTAACTTTAAAAAAATATGTCCCCATCTATTGTTATGAATGCAAAGTGATTCTTCAAAATGTTCTGCAAAGTGAATTAACTTCAAAAGTAAATGACCTGAAAATTCCCAAACTTATCTTATATTCTGTGAGCAGAAGGCTCCACTCAGAATATTCTAATGAAGAAATCTTTCATGGATAGATATTTGTTCGGGTAGTGCATTAAAACGACAAGCAAACCGAACCTCATAGACACGAAGACAACACCTGCACATTACGTCTGTACTTAGAAACCATGACACTACACATGCGGTGTTGCTTGTCCACTGTGGACCAAATGTGTGACCTCAACATACACTATCTATCACATAAGATAAAAAGAGGAAACTATCATCGGCTTGCATGTGAAACATACCAAATCAAAAAATTGTTCTGTAGAAAAGAAGGGAAAATATTCTACTAAGTTTCATTCAAAAGGTGTATTTCTCAATAATAAATCTAACTTTATACAATGAAAAGAATGACTTAGTGAACTTAACCACTCTAACGATCACCAGATTTTAATCTAGAAAAGATAAAATAATATCTCGGAAATTTAAACATCGTGTGTTTCACTTGTAAGCCGACAATATGTTCTGTTTTCTATATTGAAATCGATTGCTACGTTGAATTCCGTTCATGGATGGATCTTTGTTCAGGTATAATACATTAAAACGAAAAGCAAACCGAATCTAAGATATACATATGCAAATAGTACACAGTAATATTAGTGAAAACTCCCAACTCAATCTGAGAGATCATTTTCCACGAAACAGGGAGATGCGCACGCATGGATGTTAAGAAATACTATAAAACAGTTTTATATGCATACGTGCAAGCAGTACAGCTCTTTTTATTAATACTAAAATAAATATGCGAATTTTGCAATTGAGATCCGATAGACAGTAGCGCAGCAAACAGATCGCAGTTCATGCAACTCGATTGTCCTGTCTGCGAGATGCTACTTTTTGCAACCCTCCGTTATTTGTTACTTTGCCTCATGGTTCATAAAAAGGCATAAAGACTTATTTCCCTTTCTCCAAACTATAGTTGGCGCTAAATTGCATCCAAAATTTATGGATAAAAGAAAAAGAACGCAATCTTTGAGATTCGAGCGTGACTTCTCGAAAGAGAATGATACATTAACTGTCGTGCTTCCTTAATCTTAACTTAACCTATGTCATGACAATTTTCATTTGGCTCGACGACGCATTGCACTCTTACATTGGACAGTTATAGTGGACTCTGCGTATCTTGTGAGTGATTCATCAAGCTTAAAATTTTGGATTTCTTATATCGGACCAAAGTAAAACTAAATACACCGACCAAAATAAAACTGAATCATAATTAACTCCATGGATTAAAGTTCGGTAGATTCGGTGCAGCTTCACACATGTCCACTTCTGAATTCGTATCAAGTAAGGTCACCTGATCTCAATCCAACATCTCCATCCTCCGAAGTGCAGTCTATACACAACCAAGGACTGCAGAAGAGCAAAGACGGGTTTTAGTGTCCGAATGGGACTCCTTGTCACAGGAACTCTTGGGAAGCCCTGCAGAAAGTATGACTGCAAATTGTGAGACCTGTATTAACGTCAGAGGCCAGAACATTCCCTACTAAGTTGCTTTTAATGGGGAAGAATGTTTTTTAATCGCAATAACTAAAATCTACAACGTGTTCATCTTTAAATTTTGATTTCTTCAGTTCCTAGTAACACCACGAGGCATATGAGCGTTCTAATTTTATTCTAATTAGCTTGTGGAATATTCATTTGTCATTTGAAGTACTTCGGTGCAGGTACTTTAATCTTGGATTGCATTACCCTTAATTTTTGGACATGTGTACCCTCTTAATCAACTCATGAATTTTATTTAAACCTGAGTTAGGCGCAGAAAAATAATGGCCACTTGTATGATTCCAATGCCAAGTCGACAGTGGCGGAAATGACTGGCATTTGTTTCATTCATTAAGATAGGATTCGAAGAATGATTTTTTTGTTTAGTGTAAGAAGCGGGGATAAGCAATCGTTCTTCGTTAAAATACCTGACTATGCAATTTAAAAAATAAAGTGGAAAAGCAGAACCTGTCACGGTTCGAAGGTGAGGCCGTTTAGTGCCGTTTCTCGAGAGTTATGCCGGTCAGAAACAACCGCAAACGACCTTGGAAATGACCGCATGCATTTCTGGATAGCGGCGGAGCGTCCCTTTCAGCCATTAGGCAATGGAGTCGAACACCTCTGACAATGGACCTTGTAGGAGACGTCGGATTACTTGTCCGCACATCCATCACCCTGCAATTAAAATGAATGGCACGGTGCTGAAAGGAAATGAAATTATCGATCGGAAAAGGGCATCACTGAAGAAAGGTGCGACGGGGAGCATCCTGAGAGAGGGTGGGGGTGATGCCGAAGAGAAAGCGTTTTACACGTATAAGCTGCGAAGTTATTCTCTGGTGAAATCGATGCGAGGTGGCCGAAGTAACCAGGGGCAACAGGTTGTAGAGTGACAGAGGATTCGGATTGGACAGGGGAAGTTTATCCTCAACGGAATAAAGTACTAGATTGGGTGAGATGTTCTATGGGTCTTGTTAATTTACGATTTCTGTCAGTGGATTGTTATGGTGTCGAAAAGATGAAATAAGTTCACGTCTGCCAAAATTTTGCGTGCGGAATCAGAACATTACACATACCCCATGGGGATACGGTCAGCCCTGTTGGTAGAGTCGCGGGTTAGCAACCGAGGGTTGCGAGTACAAAACTCGATCCAACCGAAGACCGCCGTGTATGTGGAGGCTGGTTCAATTCTGACATGGCTTCAAATGTCCTCAAGTTGCCGAGGTGTGGAAGTTTGGAGAGTGGGGGTGGCAGCACAGGTGTTGATCTCATCATGTGACCGTGGTTTGAAATTACGAGGTGTCCTAGGATCTTTCCCTTCGGTATTGATACAGGACCGTCGCCAACAGCTCGTTGTATTGCTTCTGTGCTACGTAAATTCAATTACCTACCATAGACAGCATGATAAACTGTCTAGGCTGAAACACACTGCCCTGCGAACTATAGGCGGCTCAGGTAGCTACCTGGATGTATTTCTCTTTTCTGTGTCGGTAAAAACTTCCTTTGTGTGCGTGTGTAAGTCCATGACTTAATGGAAAGAACATTGCTTGGACAGACCTGGCCTCCCTTGCGCCATGAAAAAACCCAATCAACCTCACTTAAATAAGTCATTTAAAATTTCCTTTAAAGTAAAAAGATAAATGATTTTTGATTCCTCAACAATGAATTTTCCCATTGTTGTCGCCGTGGCTCAGTGGGTTTGCCCACTGCGCTAGCAACCTGCGAGTTGTAGACGATGCAGTTTCGATTTCTGTAATTACCCGGAATATATTTCTCTTTTGTGTCAGATAAACGTTTTTTTTTTGGGTAGAGTACTTGACATTGTCCGCCTGGAGTGATATTTTTAGGTATTTGGCGCAATGGCTGTATTTGCCATTGCGCAAACACAATACGGACAATGTTAAGTACTGGATACACATACAAATGTTGGCAATGGCAAATATAGTCATTGCGCCTTAAAACCCCTTAACTAGCCTAAAAGAAATGCTTCCCGTAGTTGACTATCATTGTGAAATAATTGTTGAAAAAATTTCGAATTGTTACATGAACACAAGATTTGTCCGTTCATCAATACTGATGATCTGCGATTTCCTTTTGATTAAGGCATATAATACAAGATTTGACAAGCATTACCAAAGGTAATGGAGTTCACATGTTACTGGAACATTACATTGTGGAACTTACCAATTTTTAAGAATATTCCGCAACTTGAAATGGAGTGATATTTTTAGGCCAATATAGTTCCATAATTTTTTTTGTTTCGGTGATAACGAGAGAACCTTACAAAAAAAGCGCTTTTTCGTAGATCACAAGTTGCCCTTCGAGAGGTTTTTCTGCAAGGATAAATGTGTAGATGGCAGTAGCAGTTAATCCTCCTGATGGTTGTCTCAACGAGATATCTCGTTATTAGCAAATCTGGCCAGATCTTGATGGACGAGATACCTCGTCATTAAAAAACTCAACAGATCCTGATCATAAAAAGATCGGCAAAATCTTGATGACGAGATATTTCGTCATTAGCAAATTTTGTCAGATCTTAATGGATGATATACCTCATCAAAACCACTTGGAGTGGTAGAACGTGCTTCCTTTAAATATTCCGTTTTAGGTTTATCAGGAAATAAAATACTGGTTTTCTTATATTGAAATTCCTCCATGGAACTGGCCCTTGTAAATTTTGTAATTTTAAATTATCTACATAAACGGCGTTTTGTCGCAATTCGGTGCGGCTTAAAGCTGCGTGATGGTCTTTTGTGTCGCGCTAAAAACATAAGCTATTCATGTATGTCTTCGGACGGAACAAGTTGATTTTTCTGCTCAATTAATAAGATGATTCACACACAAACATATACGAAAACGAAATATATTTACACTCTAATCGGTATAGGGCCGTGGTAGCCCAGTAATTAGTTTTTTGGGATCGCGGTACCCCGGTTGGAAGAGTTGCGGATTTACGACCGAAGGCTGGCGAGTTCCAGCCAGACAGTCGTGTGCGTGGGGACTGGTGCAAGTTAAATCTGTCGTAGCCTCAAATGTCCCTACGTAGGCATATTGTGTTGGTTTGGAGAGTGGGGTGCCAGTTCAGGTGTTGACCTCATTATCTGACCGTGGTTCAAAATTACGAGGTGTTGTCCTCGGATCGTATCCTTCGGCATTGATCCCGGACCGTCACCAGTAGCCCTTTGTGTTGCTACAGTGCGATGTAAATTCAACTATGTACCTACTAATCGGCATAAGATAACATTAGTGTGTGGGATGGGGAAAGTCACCGGTACCGTAATACTGGGCCCTGAAGACCGCACGGATCCCGTAAAATATGATGTCTTTTGTACTGTAATAGATGGTCTGGTCTTTTAAGTTCTTAAACTATGCATCCTTTCATTGCAATTATAAGTTGTAGAAGAGTAGAAAGGAAGAGACAAGTTGTGCATGTGTGCACACAGTACTTGGAAGGATATTAAGTTTTATGAGGGACCCTCGTCTAAATCTGGGGCCAATCATCTAAACAGGTACTGGCAAAAGTCATCTAAAGTGGACTGGGATCTGTCTACTAATCTAACGGTACTAAGGCTAATCAACTAAACTTCCACAGGGACTTTACATTTAAACTACTGGTATCTTTCTGGGAATTTATTCGCATTTTCAAGAAACAGTTGGTTGTACTGATGTGCTTTTAGAAAAAAATTGATATTCTGGTTTGCAATGTTCAATTTGCCTCTCTTTGTTCAAGAACAAACAATACAGTATTAGTTTCGTGTAATAAAGATATTTTGGGAAATTTCGAATTTAAGTTTGGCAACTTTCCTATTTTGAACGAATGTTTGTCGGAAATAAATTGCACTGTAGAAGAGTCATTTTCCATTAGCATTTCTGTAATTGGATTGTTTTATACTAGGTTTAATTATTTAAACTGATACTGGGACCTGAGGACAGATGTGGGACTAGGGAGTCAGGCTTCTGATGGATAGTTGATAAATATGATTTCTACAGGTTGGATTCCAAATAATCCTCGGCGGATAGTTTCCAAATATGATTTCTAACTCAAGTTTATTACGTGGGTTTATCCATTCATGGACATGGCATAAAATAACCCGTATTGATTAAACCGGGTTTGGTTTTCCCGAACTGACTATGGACAAGTCTGACAGGTCAATTTATTTGTTTGGGATTTGGAAAATTCTCGTGTTGCAATACATTTTACCTAATAGTACTGCTCTCCATGATTGGCAATCAATGTGAAATAATTGATGGAAATTGTCTAACTGTTAATGAAGCTCCTGAGTTAAGAATTGTACTATATGTTTCTTAGCATGATTGTAGAACATGTATTGGGTGTTTCTTATTTGTTCTGGAGTTTCCAAGATCGGTCCTATCATCAATTGCGATCTGCAATTTCTTTTAGTTTCGGTTAAAGCAAGGTACAAGGCTTAACCTGTTTAAGAATTACTAAATGGAATGGTGTTCACACCTTAGTGGACATGTTATCATTACATGTAACACAGGTCATTCTATATTTGCCACACACCCATTTTTATGTTAAAAACATCGTTTGTAGAGTAAAGATTGAAAGAAACATCTTAAAAGTACACACAATAATTTGAAAAGAAAGAATTAGGAACTCAAATCTCCATTCAGTTATGTTCTATCTCAGTCAAGTTGAATGAAAAGCAGGTAAACGATAGTTATTGCTTTACGAATATCACAGTAACAGTTGAGAGGAATATATCGTCGGCTTGCAAATGAAACACACTAAGTCACAAATTTCAAGATACACGAGTTTTTAATTTTTATTTTTCTAGACCAAAATGTGGTGATCTTTGGACTGGTGAAGTAAGGGTCCACTAAGTAATTTTCCTTTGCATGAAGGTTAGATTTCTTCTCGAGAAACACAGTAAGTAAAGCTAGGGAGTAGACTTTTTCCCGCATTGTTTCTCAGTACTATGTTTTTGTGTAAGACGACGATGTATCACTGAATTGGTTAAACCATATGCGGTGCGACAAAATTGATGTTTAACAAAATTTAAAATCTTGCTAACAGTCGAAATCACAAAAATAACTCATGATTCCGAACATGTCTAACATGATGGCGAGTGCAGTCGGTTTGGACAGAATCCAGAACCTTGTTAATCAAGCTCCATATTTGTAGCATCTACGAGGTAATTACTCCATACCTACCTTCATGAATCGAATCGAATTTTCTTATAAAAGCATGGCTCAATTGTGTAGTTTGTCTTACAAATGAATTGAAAAATTAGGGAGAGGAATTTAAAAAAAGAAATTAAATGCTTGGTTTTGAAACTTAAGTAGAGGTAAATTGAATAGTGTTTTGTTTCATCTTCATACAGCTCAACTTTGTCGGTCAGCAGTCATTTTTGCTACACGACGGCAAATTGGATCAATGTATACTACTGTAAACGGAGTAGGCTTATATATGAAGTGGATTCCAAACTTCTACCAACAACCATGCCTTGACCAGAATTCGAACTCGGAGCCAGTTAAAACGAGGGCCAGAGCGCTAACCACAAGGCTCAGACCGGTATACAGTTCGGGAAATGCGATATATCATCGGGGAACAAGTAATCACACCGAGTCTAAAAACATAATTCTGAGAAAACGAGGTGAAAAAATTCTTCTCCGTAAGTGTGTTTCTCGAGTAATCTATTCGTGCAATCTAACATAAAAAAGACAAAGTGGACGCAAACACACTTTTTTTCACCTGTTAAGATCATCACACTCTGGTGTAGAAAAGCTAAAAAACTCATACTTTGAAAGTTTTGACTTCGTGATCACTTGTAATTTTATCCATTGCTAAATCATACATGTTCCTTAAACATTCTTGGAAATGAGTTTTAAACACGACAATGATTTTTTTATTCCCTGATAAGTCTCTGCCACCCACCCACCCACACACACACACACACAC
This sequence comes from Meta bourneti, assembly GCA_933210815.1. Taxonomy (NCBI): domain Eukaryota; kingdom Metazoa; phylum Arthropoda; class Arachnida; order Araneae; family Tetragnathidae; genus Meta; species Meta bourneti. The sequence goes on along the minus strand of CAKOFA010000001.1, from coordinate 28,759 downwards.
ACACACACACACACACACACATTGGACTTAATAAAGAAGAAAAACATTTCCAGAAAGTAGAATAAACTTGGAATCCTCGAAACAAAACATGGGAAAATTTGGAATTTTGAATTGCAAAAGAGTTTTGGTTTCGAGATCGCCACATGAATGCACTGTTGTACACAAGAAAAGGATTTATTTCCTCCACAGAGGGCCCCGATGACAGCCAACTAAAATCTTCAAAGAGAAACAACATTCGAAAGGAGAAATATGTCCACTCACCGTCCAAATCGAACTCATCGGCATCGTCCCACACCGCCCCTTCATCGGTGACCGCTGCGGCCGGATACGAAGACGTAGTTTCGGTCAGGGAGACGAATTGCCTTCTCGTGGGAGAAGCAGAACACAGCAAAACACCGCCGCAAAATGTCACCCAAAACACCACGCTGGGGACCGCCATGCTTCTTGATTCAGTTCCAAATTTGAATATGCTCGCGCTTCTCACAGAAATCGACGGCCCATAGTGGAAAGGCAACCTTCGTCGCCAGGTTTCCAAGACGCCATTGTAGAAAAACATTTTAGCGCGGTTTTGGCGCCACCTCTCGACTCTCCCAAAAAATCGATTCTGGACCTCTGTCTCTCTCAAAAGGCAAATCTAAGTTTCACGCTTGAGCCACTGTTACGGTTGTCGGCGCTGACCGGATCATGTCCACAAATAATAAATTAGGTTCTAATTCGGTGGATGTTCTTTTTCGGTTTCGGAATTGTTCGTCGAGATGAAACCGGTTCCCTGAGGTAAAATCGGATCCCTCATTAACAGAAATCATTAGAAAGCTGCATTCTCGTTACACGGTGATTCAGTTGAATAGTTTTAATTGTTTGGAAAATTCTTTGTTGAGTTCCTCCTCAAGGAATCTTGGCGGCACCAAATTGAATGAACATTTTCAATCATGCGATATATTTTTAAAAAGTAGCTTTGGAATTTAAAGCTGTGGGTTGGTTGAATTGGATTTTATAGCGCTAAGACCATATTGGTTTTCAGTGGGAAATTGGCAATAGCTGATTATTGTTGCAACTAAAAGTCATATTTAAAGATATCTAATTTTTGTTTAATTATTTTATTTTATTTACTTACGTTCAATTTCTTTGTGTTAAGTTATTTTATGCTTATTTTACTCATGTTTAATTTATTTATATTTAATTTAACGATATTAATTCTTAAAATTGGTTGTCGGACATTTTTTAATAACTGTTGTCTTTTGTTAAATTTTAAAAATCGTGAGGGCTAATTAGACTAGCTAATTTTTGTGAATTAAAAATCTTATATAATTTTCAAATTTTTAGTTTAAGAATTATTCGAAACGTTCGTAAAATCAATATTTTAAAGAACAGCAAAAAAATGTGACCTATTTTGAATGGTAGGTAGGTAGTTAAATAACGTCGCACTGGAGCAACACAACCTGCTATTGGCGATTATCCGGGATGAATCTCGAACGGAAAGGTCCAAGGGCAACACCACTTACTTTTGAACCACAGTCAGATGACGAGGTTAATACCTGAGCTGGCATCCCACTCTCCAAACTTCCATACTACGCCATGACCCTATATTGAAAGGAAGATCAATAAAAAAACCCAACTGAAATGAGGTAAGCAATGCGGTTATCACAATGATATACGTACATTTATTCAGCATGAAATCATCACATGATATTATGTAACAAACACGTTGCCACGGAAACACAATGTTCGAATCCAAATAAAATCAACACGTACACAAGTAAGAACAAATCTGTACTCAATCACAATGAAAATTAAACTGCAGCACGGTTTAAACAATTTTATATAAGGTTATAAGTATTTACACAAAACCCTTTCTGTATTTTTTAAAAGAATTATGCGTTTCTGTGTGTGTGGTATTAATAGTTTTAAGCTTAACACACTCAAAATACGCCCTAAATGAAACTTTCTGATTAATAGTCTGAGTGGGTTTCAGGGGGATGAGTTGGATTTTATAGCACAAAGGGCCACATTGGGTTTCTGTGGAAAATTGATTATAGTACTTAATCATTGTTAGAACTATAAAAGTTGCATTTAACGATGAATTCTAAATAAAGAATGTCCCTCATGAGAGATTGGTAGTATCTGTTGCTCTTGTCAGGTTGATTTACATGGTCGTTTTCTTGGTTCTCCCTCCGATACACAGCGGGCAACACAAGTGGCTATTGGCGACAGTCCGGGATCGAACCAGGAGGAAAGAACTGAAGACAACACCACGTGATTTTGAACCACGGTCAGATGACGAGGTCACACCTGAGCTCGTGTTGAGAGAAAGGAAGGTAGGTAGGTATTTTAATTAACGTAGCACTGGTGCAACACAACGGGCTATTGGTAACGGTCCGGGAAAGATCCGAGGACAACACCACGTGATTTTGAACAACAGTCAGATGACGAGGTCACACCTGAGCTGGCACCCCACTCTCCAAACTTCCATACCATGCCGACGTGATGACATTTGAGGCCACGACCAGTTTAGCGTGAACCAGCCCCCTTTGTACACGAGGGTCTTTGGTTGGATTCGAACTCGCAACCCTCCGGTTTCTAATCCGTTACTTTTCCAACCGGGTTACCGCGGCCCTAGAGAAAGAAAGGAGACGCCATGTCTCGATGCGAACAGTTTTGATGTTCAGGGCTAAAGCCCATTTCGAGGTCGTTTATGTATTATGTTTAATTTTTATTTGTGCGGTATTTATATATATATATATATATATATATATATATATATATATATATATAAAATAGATGTTCTTTTACACTGCTGGCCACCCAAATTGCAACACCAAGAAAGACAAGAGATATCACAACAAAATTTATTTTGTAGATAACATGTTGACCAAGTATCAAATGATTAAATTTATAGACTTCTGTGAAGTGTGGTTCCTGCCAAAATCAGTAGCCAGAGTAGCCGCCATTGTTGGAGATCACCGCTGCCACACGCCTCGGCATTGATTCAAAGAGACTTTGGATGTGTTCTTGGGGTACAGCAGACCAAGCAGCTTCCACACGTTGCCAAAGTTGATCTGGTGTGGCAGCTGGGCATGTATTCTGGGTCAATCGTTGAGCAACCATGGACCACATGTTTTCTATCGGCGAAAGATCCGGAGAGCGTGCTGGCCAGGGAAGCAATTCAATCTGGCGATTGACGAAGAACCCTTGGACAATGCTTGCCACGTGTGGTCGCGCATTATCCTGTTGAAATATGGCTGTGGGCAAGCCCTGAAGGTAAGGAAGGACAACTGGCTCCAACACCTCGGAGATGTAGCGCTGGCTGTTAAAGTACCGGCAATGCGTACTAGAGGAGTGCGAGAGTGATATCCAATACCGCCCCATACCATAATACCCGGTGCAGGACCAGTGTGGCGGTGCATAACGCAGCTGTTCAGCATCCTCTCTCCACGGTGTCTCCAGACTCGAATCCGACCATCGTGGTGTTGCAGACAGAAGCGTGACTCGTCAGTAAAGACAATTTCATTCCATTCTGCCGTCCACATCCTTCTTTCATCGCACCATTGGCGGCGGAAACGTCTGTGATTCTGCGTCAAGGGTAGACGAAGCAATGGACGTCTTGCGGACAGACCACTCTGCTGTAAACGGCGTCGAATGGTACGCGCAGACACTGGATGATGCGGTGCAGACTGAATGTGCTGTGCTATGGTTCGTGATGTGGCTGAGCGATACGTCACTGCCATACGAACAATATGCCTGTCATCACGTGAAGTGGTGCACTGAGGTGGATGCGATCGAACACGTCGGTCCGTCGTACCCTCCTGCATCCAACGATCACATATCCGCATTACAGTTGTTTGGTTTCGTCCAACACGACTACCGATTTCCCTGAAAGATAATCCACAATCTCGGTAGGCCACTATCCTTCCTCTGTCGAACTCGGATACTTGATCAAAAGATGATCGCTGTTTTCTACGAGGCATAATTGATCGTTTTTTTGAAAAAACCACAAGAAAAACACAATTGCCGTACTTGAAATCGTCGAAATCTCCAAGCCTTAAATAGCGCTTTGAAGTGGCGCCACAGGCGCGCGTGATGTGCGTCTGCGCTGAAATTCTAATCATTTGCATATCTCACCTCCGCTAATGCATGTTGTAAATTTCATATTATTTGCATGCTTCCTTCAGGCATTTACGGTGGCCAGCAGTGTATTAAAAATGTTGTTGAGTCTTTTGTTTCAATAAGACATAGACTGTATCCATTTTGTTTTGAATGCGCGGAAAACGGAAGTTCACTGACTTTAATTCAACTACTACCCAGTGAGTCGATTTTGTGAAAATAATTCAAAGTAATGGTAATGGTAATTAATTAACGTCGCACTGGAGCAACACAACTGGCTATTGATGACGGTCCGGGATAAATCCCGATGGGAAAGATCCTAGGGCAGCACCAAGTAATTTTGAACCACGGTCAGATGACGAGGTTAACCCCTGAGCTGGTACCCCACTCTCCAAACTTCCACACCAAGCCAACGTGAGGACATTTGAGGCCACGACACATTTAACATACGCCAGCCCCCTATGTACACGACCGTCTTTGGCTGGACCGAGTTTCGAAACAATTCAAAGATGCATTCAATTGAAACAGAACTGGTGACAATCAATGCCTTTCACATACTATCCGAAACCTACTCGTGTTGTCCTGGTCTTCTGACCTTGATCCAAAATTATGAGATGCTGTCCTAGGATCTTCTTAGGATGCTGTCCTAGGATTCTCTTCAGGACTGATCCCGGACCGTCGACCATAGCCCGTTGCGTTGCTGCAGTGCGTTGTTAATTCAACTACCTACCTACTGAATCCTTTTAGAGTTAAGTGCTTGAGTTGCGAAATACAAACGAAGATGCTGTTCCACCAATTTTTTCAAACGCTGGATAGCATTGTTGTGTCATTCAACACTACTGACTATTGTAAAGAGGGATTCATAAAGCTTTTAATTGAATCTAAACTAAATCAATACAAAGAAAGTTGATAAAGATTAAAAATTCGAGAGAAAAGAAGCTTCCTCCTTTTCGTTACTTTAGGGATTTGCACTGAAAGTACTTTAGGTAATAGTAATGATTATTAATTAACGTCGCACTGGTACAACACAACCAGCTATTGGTGACGGTCCGGGATCCATCCCGATGGAATAGATCGTGGACAACACCACGTAATTTTAGATGACGAGGTCAACGCCTGAGCTGGCACCCCACTCTCCAAACTTCCACACCACACCAAAGTGAAGATATCTGAGACCACGACAGATTTAACTGCTCCAGCCTCCGTGTACACGAAGGTCTTTGGTTCGACCTACTTTCGAACTCACAACCCTCCGGTTACTAATCCGTTACTCCAACCGGGCTAGCGAGGCCCAGAAACTATTTAAGGAAACAATGTAAAACTTTATAACCAAATTAAAAGATTTTCGTGAAAAACTTTAACAAGATTTTCGTTGCTACCGCGTCTGGACTACTTGGGCGTTTTCCTGATTTTCTGATGCAAATGTATAGTTTCCCTTAAAAGTCACCAAAAAGTAAAATGCATTCGTTCGGTTGGTCTAATAAATGGATAATCTAGATAATAGATTTCGCATTGCCACACCGACCTGTTAGCTGAGTGGTTAATGCTTTGGCCCTCGGTTTAGCAGGCTTTATGTCCGACGGTATCTCGGTTTAGGCATGGATATTTGTAGTGGTTCGGAATCCACTTTAATCCATAAGTCCCTGTCTAATTGCCTTCATGCATTAAAATTAACTGTAGTGATAGTGATAAATAAAATGAAATCTATCGCATGGACTTTTTTATTGGAAACTATTAGTCCTGTTCTTAGACTTGAATCCTTTGGAAATAAACTATTGATCCATTACATTGAATATAATTCTTTGAAAAGAGTCTATTGGTCCTTTCCTTAGAATTGAATCTTCTGGAAAGATTCTATTGATCCTTCCCTAAGAATAGAATCCTTTGGAAAGATTCTATAGGTCCTTTACTTAGAATAGAATCAATTGGAAACATTCTATCGTTCAAGAAGGCCAAAAAACTGGTTAGATGTCATTTTAGGAAGAATGCAGGTTGCAAGGTGTAATTATGCGTATGAACCCCTCTGAGGTTTAATGTATTGTTAGAGGCTAATTCTTTTTTAAGATATATACAAGATATTCTCAAGATGAACAAGATGTATCTCAAAAGGGATATAGACAGGATATACTTGTTTATATATAGAATACGTATATATACAACAGTATACCTTTTAGCCTTTATCTAACACTTTTTTACCACTGGTAATAAACATGCACATTGGCGCGTTCAATAAACAACTGGTGTTAAAAAGTTTTTCGGTCCATCCTTATTTGAAGTTAGACTCGATGGTCAGCTCTCTCCGGTTATGCTTGGCTGAAAATGGTAAATGTTCCTTACTTCGTTTGTGTACCGAAAAAGGAAAAAATCTAATCTAAATACCAGTCGAAGCGAATATTCCGTCTCCAAAATTTACCGTAAAAACCAAGTAGAGAAAAAATACTGTCGGAAAAAAATTCAAGATCACTGGAGAATTTTGAAACCACTTATTATCTCGAAACACAAAAACGTCAAACAGGACAGCAAATGCTGACTAGTTTTTTAAACAACGAATGCGAATTTTTGAAACGAAACATGTTCTACGTGTATTTAAATGACACGTTGGCGTTGTTTGGAAGCTTGGGAGTGCGGTGCCAGCTCAGGTGTTGACCTCGTCATCTGACCGTGGTTCGAAATTATGGAATGTTGTCCTCCGATCTTTCCCTTCAGGATGGATCCCGGACAGTCGCCAATAGTTGGTCGTGTTGCTCCCGTGCGACGTTAATTCAACTACCTACCTTCAACCATTATGTGGTTCTCATGGACTACTGAAATACAGCAATTGTACGTTTAATGACGTGAGTTTGTGGTAATTTTTTGGTTGGTTTAGGTTTTATGGCGCAAAGTCCAAAGACAGACAAGCTGTTTCGAACGCAAGACCATGTAAACGAGTAAAATAGATAAAAAGTTAAAATATATAACATAACCAACAATAAAAAGCAGATTTTAAATATGCGTTCGTTGAGCAGATAAGATGCAGCTTAGATGTCATAAGAAGTGCAAAATGAAAGGTGGTATGTTTAAAAACAGATGTTTGGTACCTGGAAGAACAAATTATGAAGGCTAAAAAAAGGTAACTGGAGAAAATTATGACTAAGATGGGGTATCTCTCTCTTAGTTGACTATTCAAGTTTTAACATTTCAAATGCAATTGAAGATGATGCATTATAAATGTGATAAAAAGCCAGTGAGTGATGCAAAAAGACAAAAAGTGATGAATGCGGAGGGTGACCCAACAAGTCTGATAAAATAGATGATGAGGTTTAAAAAAAGCGCTGAAAAAAATATCTAAGAGCTCTGCAAGAATAAAAATAATGATTCATGGTGATAGGTTCTTGGAAATGCTGGTACAATGGGGAAATTCCTTGAAATTAACTCCTTTTCATTTGAAGAAGGCTTTTGTAGTTACACTCAGAGCTAAAATTTTCTTAATATTTTTTGTAGCAATTTCAATAATTCGGTTCAGTTTGATTTCGAACATTGATTGTATGCTTTAATCATCCAATCCATTCTTATAACTCTGTTGCATTCCTTTTGTAGAACTACACTTTATTCTTTAATCAATTATATATTACAAAAGTGAATATTTTAAAGAACATGTTATACAAATAATTTATGAGTCGACCGACAAAGTTTAATCACTGACCACTTGGCCAGTTTTCTTTTACAAATTAATTTACTTCATTTTTCCTTCAGCAACTTATTATTCACTGCTTATTCAATAATCTTCTTTCAAAAACTCTTGAAACTCCATATTGTCGTGTAGAATTAATTACAAATTCGGAAAAAGAAAATTTAAAGGTTTATTTGGAGAAAAGAGAAATACAGCTAAGCATAACAGAAGTGGAAATGAATGATAAATAAAAACAACGTTAAATAAAATACTAAACATCGTTCGATGTTTTAGAACTGGTTACAAGAAGCTTCTAGAAAGTTCTATGATGCCATTACCAAAGATAAAAAATAAAATGTTTTAATTTTAATGAAAAAATAATTATGGAAAAAATATCGTCTCCCATCCTATAATGGTATACCATTTTCTACAATTGTATTCTTGAACCTGGGATTCTTTTTGTTTTCTATCAGTTATTTATTGTCTGCACAGTTCAGCACGTTGCAGTCAATGTGTATGTGTTTAATATTAGGCTTATTGCTTATTCAAAAACATTTGCACAATAAAACACGAAGTAAACCTCATCCAGAATATAAATCACACGATGCCTCTGGCTTACAAGAAAACGCTCAACCATCTTAAAAACTAAGACATAGTTGTAAGTGTACTTCATCTGAGCAGAAAATTGCCATGCAGCGTTGTTACTCATACCATTAGAGTCCCTCAAGTTAATTAAAGAACAAAAGTAGCTAAATCTTAGTTTTATTTTAGGGCAAAATGAGTAATCCGAATCTGTGGACCTTGTTCCACGAAGTCGGTCTTAATTAAATGTTTTAGGGAAGTCTCAGGGTGCCTTTTTTATGCTTTATTTACTGTAAGTGGAAAGCCCAGAGAGCATAAAAGATAACGAAGCGATCCACAAAGCAGGTCTCATAATTACAAAGGGAAATGAGAGCTTTTAAAAAGAAGACAAAAAAGCATAAAAATTTAATTCTCGGCGTACGGAGGATGAAAGGAAGGAATATAGGAAATGGTGAGATGAAAAGCAGAATTAGTAACTCAAAGTGTTATTTACAAAACAATTCAGTGTTTCTCGACCCTATTACTCAGTGATTAGTTAAGTTAGTACCCATAAACTTTCTCATCTGAAAGAATATTATGCTATGTACTATTATAATACTTTGAATAAACACAGTTCTTTTAATACGAAAGTAACGTAAACTAATAAAAAACAAGTTTAAATATGAATTAGGAAAGAAGTTTGGAATGTTGTGTAGCTATTAACATGAAATTTCTGTACATCAGTATTAAATGAAAATAGGAAAATTCCAATTTTTGATTGCTGTATTTTTTCACTACGTTTGAAGTAAAAATCAGATTTATCGATCTACATTGGGCTAAAAAAATCAGAATGACCAGAAATATTCATCAATAACCATGAAATTTGGGTATGAAACTTCCTCTGTACTAGACATGCAAATGATTTAAGTTTGGTCACCAATGAACATCAGTTGTCTTGACTCAGTGGGTTTGTCCACTGCTCAAGCAACCTGCGAGTTGTAGGCAGCGCAGGTTCGATTCCTCCCTGGGTGTGTTTCTCTCTTCTGTGCCAGTAAAACCTTCATTGTGTGTGTATGTCCATTACTTGACGTTGTCTATCTTGTGCTTGGCGTAGTATGGCCAAATATGGCCTTTGTGCCATAAAATCCAACCAACCAATGAATATCAACGGCTTTCCCTGTCGCTTATTAGATGCACATCCAGAGACACTATGTGAATGTTATGGTATGGTGTCAGTTGTGAATCAAAATGCCTGAAAGGAGCACTCAAACACTGTTCACTCAACTGAAGGATTTTGAAAGGGGTCGCATTGTGGTACTGCGAAAAGCAGGTTAGTCTTATCGACAAATCGCCGTCACCTGAAACGCTCACCGACTGCCGTGACAAGGTACTGGCAGCAGTGGATCAGTGAAGTTACACACGCACGTCACGAAAGCTCTGGTTGACGTAGGACAAATGCGAGAGATGAGTCTGCTCCAAACTCTTCCTTATCGACAGTCCAACGATGCATATTGTACAGCCTATTGTAGCATTACGAACCATTGTCATGCACCTGGCGGAGGCAGGACATCAGGCACGTCGAATGTCAAGACGTCTACCTTTGACTAACAAATATCGTTGGCTGCATCTGCAGTGTTATCGTGATCGAGAATCGTGGACAGGCAGGAATGGCAGCGCACCATGATGAATTCCGCATCTGCTTTGGGGTTCTTCTCTATCGAGCAGAACAGTAACCTCTGTAGCCTCTAGTGTAATGGAGTGGGGAGCCAACCTTTACAAAAGCCTATCCCTTCTCGTAGTGGAATGAGGTAGCGTGATAGTACAATCAGACATCCTGAAGATGCTATACTCTTGTTTTGCCTTTCACTCCAAACTTTCGTCCAAAGAGGTTATTTACCAGTACAATAACAAGTCACCAGTACGATACAAGTCATTCTCAGAAGTGAATCCGTGGTGTTGAAACATTTCCTTGCCAGAGGTAATCCAGATTTGTCTCCCATTGAGCATATCCACGAAGAAATTCAATCTTGAAGCCCTACAAATTTAAGCCCTAGCCAGGCTATGAAATGAATAGAGATAAGGACCTATTCGTTCCCGGATTTAAAGAACACCAATTAGAGTCCATGTAAGGTTGACCTGAAGGACACCTACCAGTCTCACAAGAACACAAGTGTGGAAGCCTTGCCAATCTCTATGGTCGGCAGGCAATGTTCGAAGCTTAGTTTTGACACCCTGTGAAAAGCGATTCTCGTACATATTTATCGTGACCTCTTCCAGAACTCCTCTGGAGCCTTCCCTATATCCATAATGACTTCGGTTAGTCAGGGCGAAGGGGCAGCGCCACCCAATTAACTCTCCAAATGGTTTCCAAGAGATATCTCGTCCATCTAGATCTGATTAATTTTGCTAATGACGTCATCGATGTATTGCCAATTTTTTTATGATGACGAGATCAAGATCGGGTCAGTTAACTTCTTTTGACCAGATGTCTATGAAGATCTGGACAGTTTTCTTCTAATGACGAGATACATAGTTGAGACAACCACCAGGAGTGTAAGATGTCTGGGATATGCAGTCAGTAACACCACCTCCGGAATATAAGGGGCAGGAATATAACAGAGCAGCAGTTGCAGAATTCATAGCATAATTTGTCACAGGATAGCATAAGGACGTCATTTGAATCCATGCAATGCCATATATTGGCACGTATCGCCACCAGAGGGGGCTTTATAACTTACTAATTTATGACCTTTCTGATGTAATTCTGTGCAATAGTAAAAGGCCCTCTAGCTTTGACATTGTATTTCTTTACTTCTCCATGTACAGTCGCGGAAGAAAAACGAAGCACCCCCTATATTTCGAGCGCATCATTCATAGTAGAGCAAATTAAAAGATATCATTCAATAGGGAATAACGTTCTCTATAAATTCAAATGCAAAATAATTGCATATCATGCCGGCTTCATAAACAATTTTGCAAACAAAATTTCCAATGAAAACACCCTGTTTTGATGCCTTAAGGGGGCACAGTACCTTTAAAACCTTAAAAAATTGATTTTCCAATTTTGATCTATTTAGATAATTTGAAATGTTCTGGTTCTGGTAAAAAAAAAACGCTTGAAAAAATTCGCATTCGTTCGTTCGTAATAAGGATTTTTCGATCACACCTATTTTTATTTTCAGCTGTTCGTTTGTTTACGTTTCTTAGTTTTGGTTTGGAATTATGCTATTAATTTTTGGAATTATGCTATTTATTTTTTTCGAAAGTTTTAATAATAATATTTTTACTGTAACAAATATAAGCAGAATATGTACTACTCAACTCTTTCATTTCACAAATCTATTTGTTTGTTTGAAGCACGTGAATGCTAAAAATAACTATTTCAACTTTAATTGCATTTTTCTCAGAATGGTAATTTTCAAGCTTGCGCGCACTATAACTCTGCAACTAATGAACGTAGACTCCTGAAATTTAGAATGACAATAGATTATCAAAAGGGCTTCAAAATGAAACCAAAATTTTACTCAAAAGCTAAAAATATATTAAAAAATTTTGATATAGTATGAGTGAAAATTTGGAAAAATTAATGAAGTGAAATATTAATTGATTATGTTACATTTATGTGTTACTTAACTACTATTTTTTGGTTTTAATTTAAATTAAAAGCATTGTGTTACTCATATCAGCCATTAGTTTTATAGAAAATGCTCAGGATGACTTAGAATGTTGCGCACAAGTTATGCTTGCAAAAAGTATGTTAAAAATGACCTTATGTAAATTCTAGTAAAATATTATTTAATTTTTAAAAATCAAACCAATTTTTCTGCATTGTGTAGTATAAAGTATAAATAAACCCTGCAAAAAGTTTCATTATGATAATCATAAAACTTTTGGTGATACAATTTATCGAAATTAGTCTATTTTACCTGCTGATTTGTATGTTTAAAGGTACTGTGCCAACTTAATCAGATTCCGCATTGTTAAATTTGTCTAAAAATGAATTTCATGACTACTATCTTTGTATCCGGAAATATTAAATGTTAAAGTTTCTGTCAATTTCTGGGAGCATATCCACATTGAAATTCGCTATTCGCAGATCGAGATTAAATGTAGGTACAACTACCCAAATTTCAAATTTAAACACTATTTCTAACGTATTTGTCAGCGCGTGCAAACGATCCGAGAATTATTATATTTATTATACGAGCTCAAATTATAATATTGTGAATTATAACCATGATTAAAATGTGATAAAAGAAGGATTTTGGAATTGAGAACAGTTCGAAACGAAGTGTTGATCGATGTTCTGATTAATTTTGTATTGTCTTTAGTGTTCTTAATAAATGTTAATTTTTTAAACTAGCGTTCGTCTCCATGTATGCAACCAAAAAGTCTACCTACAATTATTTAATACAATCGAACAGTTATTCCGATCACCCAAAAAGTGAATAGAGTGAGTCATTCAATTGATCTTTGATTAGTAGCGTTCATCTATACGATACATAACTGGTAAAAGGCAATACATTTTGGATTACATAAATGAAATTTCTAACCATTTTTCAAACGTTCTCAGGTTTGTCAGATGTTTTATAAGCTCTTGGTTGCCCCCTAAAATCGCCAAAATGAGGAAATTTTAATGTAATTCAAAACTAACAATTGGAATGACCAGAAATTTTGCATGGTCAGATTAGAAGTCCTTCTGAATCGATTCCGATCAAAATAAAGAAAGGTTCCAATTCTTAATTTTTCAAACAGTAATTATTATTGTATACTAAAAACTATTTTTAAAATAAAATATGTGGATTTTGTTTGGTTTGCTTAACATGATACAAAATATCAGCGCGATTGAAATATTATTTAGGAAGATATCCATAAAATTCTGAGAAAATGATTTAACATTAGGAACTCCAATCTTTCTGTACTCATAACTTCGAAACGGTAAGACCTAATGATATGAAATTTGGTATCTGAAGTTTTATTTTGACATAGATTTGCAATTGTGTGTCACAATAGAGGGTTCCTATTGAATCTTCTGAAGTTGGTGCTCAATTTAATATGGAGACGGCCCCTTATGCAAATTTTAAGCATTTGAATTTATAAAAGACGTTAGTTGCTGTCGAGCGCCATCTTTGAATTTTCTCTAACTGTTAAAATTGTTCGAATGAAAAGGGGTGGTTCGGTTTTTTTACAGCCACTGTACGTCACACATGCCGAGTTTCATTCCGATCAAATGTTGACTTCGGGGTGTTTCGATTGTTTAGCACAGAGTATTTTATTATCAGACGTGTAAATGAAGAAATAAGTAGTAATTCTTATATTCAACATCTAAGGAGTAAACAGCGGCTTTGACATTTTCTTTTATATTTAAGAGCACTTATTATGCATACACGAACGTATATGCAATACTTATAGCAAATAAGCTGCATCTAATTGTGTAGCTTATATACATATATTCACGCGTAGGGTTTGTTTAATCAAACATTGCTTACTAATCTCGCTTTGTTTTTCCCCAAGCTATTACACATTTCCGGTTCGATGGAAGTGTTCTAGTATCTACACAAAATGTTATGAGCAGGCCGGACACAGTGTGAGGAAATACATCCAACTATCAAGGTATTTTTAAAGACATTCTAATTTAATAACATTAATATAAATATATACAAGTTATGTACAAGTCTTGACACCTTCCAAATGAGCAGACATGTTCTACGCATTGCCAAATTACGTTCTGAGATATTAGAATTCTAGAAACAATTACACAAGCAAATCGTTTGAGGCGGAAAGAGAAGTTATGGCGCCAACTTCAACCGCACAACAAACAAATCGTTTGAAAGCTCAACTACGGCGCCTGCCTTTAAGCGTTATTTATATCTTTACCATCATTTATAGCTCATATTTTCAACAAACACATGTTGGGACGACTTGGGTGTTTCTGTGGCTTATATAAAATTCAAAAAATAGTTCCACAAAAATAGGTAATCCTGAATAAATAAGATCAGCACTTAATAATTTAACACCATATTCAAATTGAATTAAAACACCATCTAAAAATCGCATTCAAAATATTCGTTGTATGAAAGAAATATCCTAAGAATTAAAATATTCATAAATCAGAACAAACTCTTTATTTGCCTCTCAATTTGGAAGAAAAAGAATTAATAAGTTAAGGCATTATTTTTTGAGTAAAAATAGAAATTATTTTTAATTTTTATAACAACAATTATTGATTTTAACAATTGCAAGAGGTATTGAAAAGAATACAGTAAAAATAAATTTTACATTTTGAAAAATTGGTCATGTTAATTCAATGAAATTAAAGGAGATGTATGACAGTATGAATAGAAAAACTTAAAAAATTTCTCCGAGATAAGAAGAAATATCTTAAATTCATTAAAAAGTAGGAATTAATTGCAATGAAATGAAATCAATCAATGTGTTAATGGTATCGGATAAGACCGGCAGAAGTTACTGTGATGTTTCGATCGTTATGGTAGCATGGAATGTATTCGTACTATCGGCAATAAGAATTTTATGTACTCGTATATGTGAGGGGATTCATAATTTCGACTTAACGTGTGAATTTCTCATACTTCTATTCAATGAGCGAACAATTTTACCGTTGTTTTCATATTTGAATTTTCTTCTTAAGTATTTTGCATTTATTTCCACTGCAGCTCTCTGAAAACTAATTGTTTTTATTTAAAATCATCTCAAGCCATTCTTATTCATCAGTATTATGTTACCATAAAAAGCCTTTACCATTATTATAATAGACATTAAGTATAATAGACAAGACATGTTTCAAAAAGATTGTCACAACATAAACATGGGGGTCACTAAAACAAAAAATAACTAAAATAGCATTTTAACTAAGCGATTCATTATAATTTCTTAATATGCTTTACTAGCTTGAACATTCCATTTATATTCTGGTAGGTAGGTAGTTGAAATAACATCGGACTGAAGCAACACAACGGGTTAATAGCGACGGTACGGGATTAATCCCTAAGGGGAAGATTCGAGGACAACACCTCGTAATTTTGAACCACGGTCAATGACGAGCTCAGCACTTGAGCTGGCATCACATTCTCCAAATTTTCACATCATGTCAACATGAGGAAATTTGAGTTCATCGAGTTTCCAACTCCGGTAGTTAATCCGGTATTCAAACAACCAGGCTACCGCCCTCCTTTAATATCTGATTAAAAATCAAAAGAGTAACAAGAAGCAATCTAAACATTTATATTTTGTCTTGCAGCGTCTTTACTGAAAGTTTTGTAAAAAAATTATATTACAAATTCTTTTTGAATGCCCGATCACTGATTTCGTCCTGCGGAAGGAACGAATTGACAGATCACACAGAAAGCTAAGCTGCCATTGTTCCTACCAGGGATAATCACTAAAATCCATGGGAAAACAAGAACGGATTCGAAATCAGACTTACAAGGTGATTGATATGTAAATGATATCATATAGACGGCTTTGTAATACAAATAATTACTAAAATAACACAGAAATGAAGCAAGCAGAATATTCTACTAGAGCAAAAATGTAAGAAACAAAAATATATCAGCTAAGCGGCGTATGCTTTTGACAACCTTTAAAAACACAAAATACATCGAGTACTCAATCAACATCCTAAGGACTAAATTGTAATAATGATCAGGCCTCATTTTCAATCTAAGAAGTGCCTTTGTATTTCGAACACATTCTGTATCATCAAAATATTCCAAATGATAAAATTTTCACACTCTTCCTGAACTTATAACACATCAAAATCAATCCTCTGTATTCATGAGCAGGGTTGCGTTTTATTAGGACGCAAAGAACAGCTCGGACACTGGCAAACAAAAGCCTTTCAAAAGAAAAGTTCCCAAGGAAAGAAGTTAGTTCCTTGGGAACGCTTACCTTTCCACAATACATGAATTTTGGTACATTACTTCTTCGCACTAAGTGTTCTTGGCCGTCTCTTGGACAAATGAACATTCCAGCTCTCTTCTGTAAACACAACACTTGTGACAGAACGTTTGGAAACACTTTCTTTCAATAGACATCGTTTATACTCTCACTTTTATGAACGCAAACCTATTCGAAGCTATAGAACAGTAGAAATAATAGGATATATAAGTGAGGGATTAAAATTAAGAAAACATTGGTTCGGAACTTTATCCCGAAAGTCAGATTATCATGTAGCTAGTATAATATTAAATTAAAGTAATAATTAAATTTCAATTATTATTATGTACTATATACTACTAATTGTTGAGTTCAATTTTCAATTCCAGCCGGGCTAACGCGGCCCAAAGTGCCTCCTACTCAAACCCGCAATGGACACATGGAAGTTTAGATCTAAAGTTTAACGCTCTCCCAACTGAGCAATCTCGGCAATCTGCCTAAAACAATTATTGAATAGAAATGTTTACAATTCTAACATAATTATAAATGCGAATTTCAAGAAAATCATTAAAGGAAGTTAAGAATAAAGCAGAGTAGCGTTAAATTAGGGGCAATTTTAATCTGAGATTTATATATAAAAGTGTGAAACCATATCAGGGTTCAGAATCATTGTACCGTAAGTGAGTTGATAAATATCTACTGGTTTCAGATTATTTTTATTTGATTTCACTCAACAAAATGCTGAATATTCTGAGTTCCATTCAATGCTCATTTGAAAACGTAACTTAGTTATTAGTATATATTAGTTCATCTTCAGGTATGAATTTTTGTATAAGAAAAATCTGGAAACGAACATCTTTCATTCAAAGGACTATGCTACTTTTGATGTTATATATATCTGGAAGCATCTAAAAGTGTCAGAAAAGGATCTAAGCATTAAACGTAAATATAAAATTGCAAACTCTCCGAATTTTGCAACTCCATTATCACATCGGATTGAACATAAAAGAAACAAAAAACATGTGGCAGAACATTTTTATTTTTCATCACGATTTCATCTGGTAAAGAAATGACGATAACTTTTGATGAAATATCACAGAATTGCAGCATACAACATATGCATATGGAATAAATAAGAATGAAATAATTGCACAATGAGAAGCTTATGAACAGATTCTGTAACATTGAGAAATAAATGAATCGAATTTTTCCCATGTCTTCCTGTACATATTGCAGATATAAATGACGCGGCTATTACACAGGGCTCTCAGTCGTCATCGTATGAGCAGGCTTGATTTTTATTTGGACAGAAGGAACAGTTCGTATACATGCCACGGAAACGTTTTCAAAAACACTTGTAAACACGTTAGCTTCTTGGGAACACTTATCTTTCCTCAATACCTGAATTTTGTACGCTACCTCTTCGCATCGAGTGTGTCTTGGCCGTCTCTTGGACAAGCGATCATCAGCCCTCTTCTCCAAACATCTCACTTGTGACAGAACACGAGGAATTCGGCTCTCATCTATGTTGTCCTCCAAACGGTAAAGGCAGTCTGTTACCCTAGCAGGTTTTGGCAGAGAAGAATCAGCACTCCCTTCTTCAATAGCGGTTGCATTCTGTGCTGAAGAGGCCCAGATGAGGAATTTGGCATCTTTCGCAGGGGAATCGGTACGGAAAGCCTTGTAATGGTCAGAACATCCATCTGTTTTGGACCCCAGCAGAGGTAATCCGGCACATAAATGACTGCTCCCGAGAACCAGGAATATAGTTATGGGAATGACGAAAACAACCATTTTTCGACTTCTGTATACCAAATCAGAAAGCAGAATGAAAACGATACTCATTCGGATGTACTATATAATGAGAAGACAAAATATATATACATACCTTCTATATCATTCTGAAAAGCAAAAATCCCCAACGATAATACGTATTTTACTGTATCTTTTCCCGTCCATGCAGATAATGGGATGGGTTTTCGTGAATTGAATGATAGTAGGTTTTTCTATTTTTAATCTCTTAAAATTACGCTACACACACCTCAAGCATGCTATCGCATTCATAACTTTCCAGATTTCAGTTTGTTGTCCCAAATATTATCAAACAACTCTCGTATGTGTGGAAAATGTTCACACGCTTTGAGGCACACTCTCAATATATCAACAAGCGCCTTTTAATTGTTGCCTAAAGATTCAGTGTTTGTGTGTTTTTCGATTGTTTTATTAGTTTATAGATGCTTTATGAATTAGTGTTTACTACTTTTTGAAAACTTTGGTTTTGTAAACATGATGTGTCACGAAAGCGTACGAAGTGTTTTTCTTGTTGCCAAAGGAGTAATTTTAGTAATTATATTATGTGCCCGAAAATGTATCTCATTAGACACTGACCAGGCACTGTGCAGTTTCCGAAACACATTGGTATATTTTTGTAGTGTGCAAATCATTTTATACTAATTTTATACTATCATTATTATAGCACAAAAGACAGAAAAACGCTTTGCAAATAAGTCACGTGATGCAAATCTATTAAACATGCCACTGTAGGCGTGTTTGCAAGCGTGACGATGCAAAGTTCGTTTTGCTTAATATTTTGAAAGAAAACTTTCAAAATTACCACACTAGAAGTTTCGAAATTAAGTCATAAATGTTTCGTCGGAATATTACCACCTAACACCGTTTGAAATGTGTTTAAAGAGTCATACCGCGTGAATCAACAAAAATAAAGTATCACTGGGGACCACTATACGTACTTGAAAATGTAATATTCGTAAGATATTCAATTTTACGTACCTCCAAAACATTTTAATAGCTTCAAACATATTAAATATAGGTTTTTATTTAGAAAATACTATGGAACTTTTGATCTCGGCCACAGAGAAATAGTATATCATCTTTATGATTTTAACGCTTTCTCCAGAATCTGGATTGCATATTATCCGAAAGACTGGTCGCCTATACAAAATATGTAGCTAAATTTAATTATCCATATTTGTTTTCTCGTAAACTATGCTTCTTGGGTTAATTCAATGAAAAACAAGATTTTGCACAATTTCGTATTTCTAAATTAAGACAGTGGGCAACTTGAAAATTCATCTCCTGAAATCATTGTCTTAAAAATATAAATTTTCCTCTCCACCCAATGTCACGAAAGAAGAGGTTACCCTTTTCGAAGTTGGATCATTCAACTCATTAGTTTTGTCTTAATTATTTCATAAGATCTTGTTTTACAATTCAGTTGAGAGAGTGCCGGCAAATAGCACATTATCGGAATAATTCCCTTCCATCTTGTGTGTATTTTTAAAAGTTGCGAATTTTGCTCTTTTCCTCCAGATTTTCATAAATTCATAATCCTTCTACTTTGGGAACGGATAAAACACTTCCTGAAAAGGACATTGTTTTACAATCTCCTTTTTTCTCAGAGCGAAGAACCTTTCTAAAATTATTCAAAGTTGCCTGAACAGCAAAAATAATGGATTATAGATGTGAGGGTTTGAAATCACGAAAGCATTGTTTCAAACTTTATCAAGACAGTCAATTTATCATGTAGCTAGCATATTATTAATTTAAAGTAATATTTCAATTTCAATTATTATTGTGTATACTATATACTACTGATTTCTGAGTTCAATTTTCGTTTCCAGGTCAGCAATTTTTAAGACATCTTCCTAAAACAATTATTGAATAGAAATGATTGCAGTTTTAACTTAATTATAAACGCGAATTTCAAGAAAATCATTAAAGAAAGTTAAGAGTAAAGCAGAGCAGCGTTAAATTAGGTGCAATTTTAGTCTGAGATTTATATAAAAGTGTGAAACCATATCCGAGTTCACAATCATTGTATCGTAAGTGAGTTGCTAAATATCAAATGGTTTCAGTTTATTTTTATTTGGTTTCACTCAACAAAATTCTGAATATTCTGAGTTCCATTCAATGCTAATTTGAAAACGTAACTTAGTTATTAGTATATATTAGTTCATCTTCAGGTATGAATTTTTGTATAAGAAAAATCTGGAAACGAACATCTTTCATTCAAAGGACTATGCTACTTTTGATGTTATATATATCTGGAAGCATCTAAAAGTGTCAGAAAAGGATCTAAGCATTAAACGTAAACATAAAATTGCAAACTCTCCGAATTTTGCAACTCCATTATCACATCGGATTGAACATAAAAGAAACAAAAAACATGTGGCAGAACATTTTTATTTTTCATCACGATTTCATCTGGTAAAGAAATGACGATAACTTTTGATGAAATATCACAGAATTGCAGCATACAACATATGCATATGGAATAAATAAGAATGAAATAATTGCACAATGAGAAGCTTATGAACAGATTCTGTAACATTGAGAAATAAATGAATCGAATTTTTCCCATGTCTTCCTGTACATATTGCAGATATAAATGACGCGGCTATTACACAGGGCTCTCAGTCGTCATCGTATGAGCAGGCTTGATTTTTATTTGGACAGAAGGAACAGTTCGTATACATGCCACGGAAACGTTTTCAAAAACACTTGTAAACACGTTAGCTTCTTGGGAACACTTATCTTTCCTCAATACCTGAATTTTGTACGCTACCTCTTCGCATCGAGTGTGTCTTGGCCGTCTCTTGGACAAGCGATCATCAGCCCTCTTCTCCAAACATCTCACTTGTGACAGAACACGAGGAATTCGGCTCTCATCTATGTTGTCCTCCAAACGGTAAAGGCAGTCTGTTACCCTAGCAGGTTTTGGCAGAGAAGAATCAGCACTCCCTTCTTCAATAGCGGTTGCATTCTGTGCTGAAGAGGCCCAGATGAGGAATTTGGCATCTTTCGCAGGGGAATCGGTACGGAAAGCCTTGTAATGGTCAGAACATCCATCTGTTTTGGACCCCAGCAGAGGTAATCCGGCACATAAATGACTGCTCCCGAGAACCAGGAATATAGTTATGGGAATGACGAAAACAACCATTTTTCGACTTCTGTATACCAAATCAGAAAGCAGAATGAAAACGATACTCATTCGGATGTACTATATAATGAGAAGACAAAATATATATACATACCTTCTATATCATTCTGAAAAGCAAAAATCCCCAACGATAATACGTATTTTACTGTATCTTTTCCCGTCCATGCAGATAATGGGATGGGTTTTCGTGAATTGAATGATAGTAGGTTTTTCTATTTTTAATCTCTTAAAATTACGCTACACACACCTCAAGCATGCTATCGCATTCATAACTTTCCAGATTTCAGTTTGTTGTCCCAAATATTATCAAACAACTCTCGTATGTGTGGAAAATGTTCACACGCTTTGAGGCACACTCTCAATATATCAACAAGCGCCTTTTAATTGTTGCCTAAAGATTCAGTGTTTGTGTGTTTTTCGATTGTTTTATTAGTTTATAGATGCTTTATGAATTAGTGTTTACTACTTTTTGAAAACTTTGGTTTTGTAAACATGATGTGTCACGAAAGCGTACGAAGTGTTTTTCTTGTTGCCAAAGGAGTAATTTTAGTAATTATATTATGTGCCCGAAAATGTATCTCATTAGACACTGACCAGGCACTGTGCAGTTTCCGAAACACATTGGTATATTTTTGTAGTGTGCAAATCATTTTATACTAATTTTATACTATCATTATTATAGCACAAAAGACAGAAAAACGCTTTGCAAATAAGTCACGTGATGCAAATCTATTAAACATGCCACTGTAGGCGTGTTTGCAAGCGTGACGATGCAAAGTTCGTTTTGCTTAATATTTTGAAAGAAAACTTTCAAAATTACCACACTAGAAGTTTCGAAATTAAGTCATAAATGTTTCGTCGGAATATTACCACCTAACACCGTTTGAAATGTGTTTAAAGAGTCATACCGCGTGAATCAACAAAAATAAAGTATCACTGGGGACCACTATACGTACTTGAAAATGTAATATTCGTAAGATATTCAATTTTACGTACCTCCAAAACATTTTAATAGCTTCAAACATATTAAATATAGGTTTTTATTTAGAAAATACTATGGAACTTTTGATCTCGGCCACAGAGAAATAGTATATCATCTTTATGATTTTAACGCTTTCTCCAGAATCTGGATTGCATATTATCCGAAAGACTGGTCGCCTATACAAAATATGTAGCTAAATTTAATTATCCATATTTGTTTTCTCGTAAACTATGCTTCTTGGGTTAATTCAATGAAAAACAAGATTTTGCACAATTTCGTATTTCTAAATTAAGACAGTGGGCAACTTGAAAATTCATCTCCTGAAATCATTGTCTTAAAAATATAAATTTTCCTCTCCACCCAATGTCACGAAAGAAGAGGTTACCCTTTTCGAAGTTGGATCATTCAACTCATTAGTTTTGTCTTAATTATTTCATAAGATCTTGTTTTACAATTCAGTTGAGAGAGTGCCGGCAAATAGCACATTATCGGAATAATTCCCTTCCATCTTGTGTGTATTTTTAAAAGTTGCGAATTTTGCTCTTTTCCTCCAGATTTTCATAAATTCATAATCCTTCTACTTTGGGAACGGATAAAACACTTCCTGAAAAGGACATTGTTTTACAATCTCCTTTTTTCTCAGAGCGAAGAACCTTTCTAAAATTATTCAAAGTTGCCTGAACAGCAAAAATAATGGATTATAGATGTGAGGGTTTGAAATCACGAAAGCATTGTTTCAAACTTTATCAAGACAGTCAATTTATCATGTAGCTAGCATATTATTAATTTAAAGTAATATTTCAATTTCAATTATTATTGTGTATACTATATACTACTGATTTCTGAGTTCAATTTTCGTTTCCAGGTCAGCAATTTTTAAGACATCTTCCTAAAACAATTATTGAATAGAAATGATTGCAGTTTTAACTTAATTATAAACGCGAATTTCAAGAAAATCATTAAAGAAAGTTAAGAGTAAAGCAGAGCAGCGTTAAATTAGGTGCAATTTTAGTCTGAGATTTATATAAAAGTGTGAAACCATATCCGAGTTCACAATCATTGTATCGTAAGTGAGTTGCTAAATATCAAATGGTTTCAGTTTATTTTTATTTGGTTTCACTCAACAAAATTCTGAATATTCTGAGTTCCATTCAATGCTAATTTGAAAACGTAACTTAGTTATTAGTATATATTAGTTCATCTTCAGGTATGAATTTTTGTATAAGAAAAATCTGGAAACGAACATCTTTCATTCAAAGGACTATGCTACTTTTGATGTTATATATATCTGGAAGCATCTAAAAGTGTCAGAAAAGGATCTAAGCATTAAACGTAAACATAAAATTGCAAACTCTCCGAATTTTGCAACTCCATTATCACATCGGATTGAACATAAAAGAAACAAAAAACATGTGGCAGAACATTTTTATTTTTCATCACGATTTCATCTGGTAAAGAAATGACGATAACTTTTGATGAAATATCACAGAATTGCAGCATACAACATATGCATATGGAATAAATAAGAATGAAATAATTGCACAATGAGAAGCTTATGAACAGATTCTGTAACATTGAGAAATAAATGAATCGAATTTTTCCCATGTCTTCCTGTACATATTGCAGATATAAATGACGCGGCTATTACACAGGGCTCTCAGTCGTCATCGTATGAGCAGGCTTGATTTTTATTTGGACAGAAGGAACAGTTCGTATACATGCCACGGAAACGTTTTCAAAAACACTTGTAAACACGTTAGCTTCTTGGGAACACTTATCTTTCCTCAATACCTGAATTTTGTACGCTACCTCTTCGCATCGAGTGTGTCTTGGCCGTCTCTTGGACAAGCGATCATCAGCCCTCTTCTCCAAACATCTCACTTGTGACAGAACACGAGGAATTCGGCTCTCATCTATGTTGTCCTCCAAACGGTAAAGGCAGTCTGTTACCCTAGCAGGTTTTGGCAGAGAAGAATCAGCACTCCCTTCTTCAATAGCGGTTGCATTCTGTGCTGAAGAGGCCCAGATGAGGAATTTGGCATCTTTCGCAGGGGAATCGGTACGGAAAGCCTTGTAATGGTCAGAACATCCATCTGTTTTGGACCCCAGCAGAGGTAATCCGGCACATAAATGACTGCTCCCGAGAACCAGGAATATAGTTATGGGAATGACGAAAACAACCATTTTTCGACTTCTGTATACCAAATCAGAAAGCAGAATGAAAACGATACTCATTCGGATGTACTATATAATGAGAAGACAAAATATATATACATACCTTCTATATCATTCTGAAAAGCAAAAATCCCCAACGATAATACGTATTTTACTGTATCTTTTCCCGTCCATGCAGATAATGGGATGGGTTTTCGTGAATTGAATGATAGTAGGTTTTTCTATTTTTAATCTCTTAAAATTACGCTACACACACCTCAAGCATGCTATCGCATTCATAACTTTCCAGATTTCAGTTTGTTGTCCCAAATATTATCAAACAACTCTCGTATGTGTGGAAAATGTTCACACGCTTTGAGGCACACTCTCAATATATCAACAAGCGCCTTTTAATTGTTGCCTAAAGATTCAGTGTTTGTGTGTTTTTCGATTGTTTTATTAGTTTATAGATGCTTTATGAATTAGTGTTTACTACTTTTTGAAAACTTTGGTTTTGTAAACATGATGTGTCACGAAAGCGTACGAAGTGTTTTTCTTGTTGCCAAAGGAGTAATTTTAGTAATTATATTATGTGCCCGAAAATGTATCTCATTAGACACTGACCAGGCACTGTGCAGTTTCCGAAACACATTGGTATATTTTTGTAGTGTGCAAATCATTTTATACTAATTTTATACTATCATTATTATAGCACAAAAGACAGAAAAACGCTTTGCAAATAAGTCACGTGATGCAAATCTATTAAACATGCCACTGTAGGCGTGTTTGCAAGCGTGACGATGCAAAGTTCGTTTTGCTTAATATTTTGAAAGAAAACTTTCAAAATTACCACACTAGAAGTTTCGAAATTAAGTCATAAATGTTTCGTCGGAATATTACCACCTAACACCGTTTGAAATGTGTTTAAAGAGTCATACCGCGTGAATCAACAAAAATAAAGTATCACTGGGGACCACTATACGTACTTGAAAATGTAATATTCGTAAGATATTCAATTTTACGTACCTCCAAAACATTTTAATAGCTTCAAACATATTAAATATAGGTTTTTATTTAGAAAATACTATGGAACTTTTGATCTCGGCCACAGAGAAATAGTATATCATCTTTATGATTTTAACGCTTTCTCCAGAATCTGGATTGCATATTATCCGAAAGACTGGTCGCCTATACAAAATATGTAGCTAAATTTAATTATCCATATTTGTTTTCTCGTAAACTATGCTTCTTGGGTTAATTCAATGAAAAACAAGATTTTGCACAATTTCGTATTTCTAAATTAAGACAGTGGGCAACTTGAAAATTCATCTCCTGAAATCATTGTCTTAAAAATATAAATTTTCCTCTCCACCCAATGTCACGAAAGAAGAGGTTACCCTTTTCGAAGTTGGATCATTCAACTCATTAGTTTTGTCTTAATTATTTCATAAGATCTTGTTTTACAATTCAGTTGAGAGAGTGCCGGCAAATAGCACATTATCGGAATAATTCCCTTCCATCTTGTGTGTATTTTTAAAAGTTGCGAATTTTGCTCTTTTCCTCCAGATTTTCATAAATTCATAATCCTTCTACTTTGGGAACGGATAAAACACTTCCTGAAAAGGACATTGTTTTACAATCTCCTTTTTTCTCAGAGCGAAGAACCTTTCTAAAATTATTCAAAGTTGCCTGAACAGCAAAAATAATGGATTATAGATGTGAGGGTTTGAAATCACGAAAGCATTGTTTCAAACTTTATCAAGACAGTCAATTTATCATGTAGCTAGCATATTATTAATTTAAAGTAATATTTCAATTTCAATTATTATTGTGTATACTATATACTACTGATTTCTGAGTTCAATTTTCGTTTCCAGGTCAGCAATTTTTAAGACATCTTCCTAAAACAATTATTGAATAGAAATGATTGCAGTTTTAACTTAATTATAAACGCGAATTTCAAGAAAATCATTAAAGAAAGTTAAGAGTAAAGCAGAGCAGCGTTAAATTAGGTGCAATTTTAGTCTGAGATTTATATAAAAGTGTGAAACCATATCCGAGTTCACAATCATTGTATCGTAAGTGAGTTGCTAAATATCAAATGGTTTCAGTTTATTTTTATTTGGTTTCACTCAACAAAATTCTGAATATTCTGAGTTCCATTCAATGCTAATTTGAAAACGTAACTTAGTTATTAGTATATATTAGTTCATCTTCAGGTATGAATTTTTGTATAAGAAAAATCTGGAAACGAACATCTTTCATTCAAAGGACTATGCTACTTTTGATGTTATATATATCTGGAAGCATCTAAAAGTGTCAGAAAAGGATCTAAGCATTAAACGTAAACATAAAATTGCAAACTCTCCGAATTTTGCAACTCCATTATCACATCGGATTGAACATAAAAGAAACAAAAAACATGTGGCAGAACATTTTTATTTTTCATCACGATTTCATCTGGTAAAGAAATGACGATAACTTTTGATGAAATATCACAGAATTGCAGCATACAACATATGCATATGGAATAAATAAGAATGAAATAATTGCACAATGAGAAGCTTATGAACAGATTCTGTAACATTGAGAAATAAATGAATCGAATTTTTCCCATGTCTTCCTGTACATATTGCAGATATAAATGACGCGGCTATTACACAGGGCTCTCAGTCGTCATCGTATGAGCAGGCTTGATTTTTATTTGGACAGAAGGAACAGTTCGTATACATGCCACGGAAACGTTTTCAAAAACACTTGTAAACACGTTAGCTTCTTGGGAACACTTATCTTTCCTCAATACCTGAATTTTGTACGCTACCTCTTCGCATCGAGTGTGTCTTGGCCG
Source organism: Meta bourneti (assembly GCA_933210815.1). Taxonomy (NCBI): domain Eukaryota; kingdom Metazoa; phylum Arthropoda; class Arachnida; order Araneae; family Tetragnathidae; genus Meta; species Meta bourneti. Next base: position 1,608 of record CAKOFA010000001.1, on the reverse strand, counting down.
TCTCTTGGACAAGCGATCATCAGCCCTCTTCTCCAAACATCTCACTTGTGACAGAACACGAGGAATTCGGCTCTCATCTATGTTGTCCTCCAAACGGTAAAGGCAGTCTGTTACCCTAGCAGGTTTTGGCAGAGAAGAATCAGCACTCCCTTCTTCAATAGCGGTTGCATTCTGTGCTGAAGAGGCCCAGATGAGGAATTTGGCATCTTTCGCAGGGGAATCGGTACGGAAAGCCTTGTAATGGTCAGAACATCCATCTGTTTTGGACCCCAGCAGAGGTAATCCGGCACATAAATGACTGCTCCCGAGAACCAGGAATATAGTTATGGGAATGACGAAAACAACCATTTTTCGACTTCTGTATACCAAATCAGAAAGCAGAATGAAAACGATACTCATTCGGATGTACTATATAATGAGAAGACAAAATATATATACATACCTTCTATATCATTCTGAAAAGCAAAAATCCCCAACGATAATACGTATTTTACTGTATCTTTTCCCGTCCATGCAGATAATGGGATGGGTTTTCGTGAATTGAATGATAGTAGGTTTTTCTATTTTTAATCTCTTAAAATTACGCTACACACACCTCAAGCATGCTATCGCATTCATAACTTTCCAGATTTCAGTTTGTTGTCCCAAATATTATCAAACAACTCTCGTATGTGTGGAAAATGTTCACACGCTTTGAGGCACACTCTCAATATATCAACAAGCGCCTTTTAATTGTTGCCTAAAGATTCAGTGTTTGTGTGTTTTTCGATTGTTTTATTAGTTTATAGATGCTTTATGAATTAGTGTTTACTACTTTTTGAAAACTTTGGTTTTGTAAACATGATGTGTCACGAAAGCGTACGAAGTGTTTTTCTTGTTGCCAAAGGAGTAATTTTAGTAATTATATTATGTGCCCGAAAATGTATCTCATTAGACACTGACCAGGCACTGTGCAGTTTCCGAAACACATTGGTATATTTTTGTAGTGTGCAAATCATTTTATACTAATTTTATACTATCATTATTATAGCACAAAAGACAGAAAAACGCTTTGCAAATAAGTCACGTGATGCAAATCTATTAAACATGCCACTGTAGGCGTGTTTGCAAGCGTGACGATGCAAAGTTCGTTTTGCTTAATATTTTGAAAGAAAACTTTCAAAATTACCACACTAGAAGTTTCGAAATTAAGTCATAAATGTTTCGTCGGAATATTACCACCTAACACCGTTTGAAATGTGTTTAAAGAGTCATACCGCGTGAATCAACAAAAATAAAGTATCACTGGGGACCACTATACGTACTTGAAAATGTAATATTCGTAAGATATTCAATTTTACGTACCTCCAAAACATTTTAATAGCTTCAAACATATTAAATATAGGTTTTTATTTAGAAAATACTATGGAACTTTTGATCTCGGCCACAGAGAAATAGTATATCATCTTTATGATTTTAACGCTTTCTCCAGAATCTGGATTGCATATTATCCGAAAGACTGGTCGCCTATACAAAATATGTAGCTAAATTTAATTATCCATATTTGTTTTCTCGTAAACTATGCTTCTTGGGTTAATTCAATGAAAAACAAGATTTTGCACAATTTCG